>DWKL01000008.1:0-36638 GCA_018249415.1 Phareas burnsi | reverse complement strand
TGTCCCGTTGTTGCTCTCCCGCTCTAGCAAAAATACACGCCAGGCGTGTGCGCCGCACGGGGGCTCGGCGATTTGAACACGCCAGGCGTGTGCGCCGCGCTGGGTTCGAGTACGTCCCGAGACTGCGGAAACGCGTCTGTTGTTCGAGCCGCACGGCTGGGTCGTGTCGAATATTAGCGCCGCAGTCAAGGTGTTAAAGCCCTTATTGGTTGTAATGGTAGTGCCAATGTAGTAAAATCACTAAAGATTTGAATTATCGAATTCACGCCAACCTGTCCGATATTCTCAAATTCAGCGACTTCCTAGTTTCGAATCATCGGTTTATCCGGTCGAGGGACCACTACAGGGGGCCGGTACCAACGGTTCCGTCGACAGTTCTGGGACCAAATTTGTGGAACGAATAGGGCTAAACTAATTTTGAATATCATTCTGCAACGAAAAGACTGATGATAAAGTTATGTATAAATATTTATATAATATTGCAGGCGTCCGGCTGTCGTCGGCCATCCACCCGGCGTCCCTGTCGGGGCTCGGCGTACTGGAGCACCTGGAGCGGCACGGCTCCGAGGTGAACAAGATCTACTGCCAGCGCGCCATCGTGCCGCACACCGACTGGCTCAACACAAGCGTGCTGGACTGCTCCGTCACCTTCATGGTGGACAAGAACATTTGCCTGCTGGGCGTGCAGGTGGGTCAGGATGGTTGATATTTTTTTATAGCACAGAAGTTGTATACAAGCGTGGAGTCCATCCGACAGCAAGTACTCACCGTCTCCCAATGGTTCACTCAAGAGTGTGCCACTCTGCCTACAGGCGGCGTGCGGGGACGCTCGCGATTTCTCGCTTTGCTGACACGTTATGTATTTAATAAAAATATAGTCTATCCTTTTATTTTCAAGTCTTAGACCCGTTAGGCGGTCCGACATGTCGAAGTGTAATCTGTGTAACTACGGGCCGCGTGGCGCAGGTGCCGACGCAGGCGCCGAGCGAGGAGAGCGCCGTGTCCAACAGCGTGGGCGGCTACTCCGAGCTGCTGTACGCGCACCTGCTGGACGCGGACGGCGCGCGGCTCACCTACACGCACTACAGCAGCCGCGTGCCCTACCGCCACCTGCTCGACATCATGTTCAACCGGCCCGTCTACATCCAGCGCAACAAGGTCTCTGGGTGTTTTTATACATGTCGAAGTAAAATCAAAAAAGGGAACGTATAAACTTGTTGATATATAACGATTGTGCTTTTGTGTAGGTGTACAAGGTGGGCGTGGTGTTCAACAAGGCGGGCTGGTACCCGATGGGCACGTGCGCCCAGCAGGTGGCCGCCGAGTCCGTGTTCTTCAACTTTGGCGTGGGTCAATCCAGCGACTCCGTGCGCGACGGTCTCATCCGCTCCATCATCTTCACGTACTAATGTCGTTACCCGTCACCGTACGTCGTGACAAAGGGCCACGCGTCGCCATAGGTCGCCACACGTCGCCACGCCTCTACATGCAGCGCCTGCCGCAACGGTACGGAAGTGAGGGATAAGGGGGCAGAAGACGATAAATACTGAACGAGGGTCATGTGTCGTTATGGCAGCAATGCAACTATGATGAACCTCAAAATGTACGACTACTGTAACTTATGTAACTTAAAAATACTATGAACAGCACCTATTTTTTTGTTTTATTGCAAAAACAGCATAACCTAAAATGGAGATTTAAAAGTGTGAGTATATTTTTAAGAGATTTTGTATGAAATGGAAAACAAGATTTTGACAAAATATTTAACAGACTTGAATATATTGTTAATAAATTATTATTAAATTTATTTGTTTGATTGAAATCGTGTTTTATTGCTGTAAAATACTTTTGAGTGATAGTATACAGTGATGTAAGATAAAGAGCAGGTTGTATAAGTAGAAAAAATACTTTAAAAATCGAATGGTATTGCTATTATAGTCTCACTGCTAATAATTATCCGTTTGCCTTATATTTATAAACTATATTTTCAAATATAAATGAACAGCAGAGTGGTTGCTGATTTTGATTGGACGATCTAACAAAAACAAGGGATAAACAATAAGCATGAAAAAGAAAGTTAGTACGGTCCAAATACACTCAAATATATCCTTTTGGGAATCCTTAATTGTAATAATACAAACTATATGGGATTGTCAGTATCATTGGTAGGTAGACTATACTTGTCGTGGGAAGTACTGCGGCCGCCCTCATAATCCGTTTGAGGCACACACATAAATGTATTTCGATTAGAGAGGTGCAGTTGTCGAGCACATTTACAACTAAGCAACTAACTTAGTCTCCAGTATTAGTGACGCATCTAATTAGATAGAACTTAAGTTTTTTAAATTACATGTGGGTGTCCATGGGCTGTAGTGACCATTTAATATCAGGTGACCTGCACGCTCGTTTGTCACTCTTTGAACAAAAAAAACATTATTATTGTAATCGGGGTTGCAGTCGAGAGAAAACCTATTATGAGTACTTAGAAAACTGATTATAATAATCTGATTAAATTGTTCTCCTTGGAAAAAACGGTCCGTAATGCAGAATTATTAGTTTAGATTTACGAAGTCAGTGACGAGTTCAAAAATAAGCATAGCGTAGCATATTATTAAAATAGGCTACTCTTTAATATATTTATTATTTTCCCATAGTTAACTCCTTAGCATGAAAATTGTAACTATATATAAACGTACATATAATATAAAAAATAATCATAACATCAATGCTTATTATTATGATGTTTCGTTTTGACACATCGTCTGGAAAACTATTTTCGTAAATATTCAACTGTCAAAATTGACTTTTGTCATGTTGGAAGTAGCCAAATATCCGTCAGTTGTTTAGTTCCTATTTTATTGTTTTAACAATATTTTATTAAAATAGGCTAGGTTGTTAGTACACAAATAGTCATATGCGTTATATCAAGGTGTAGATAGTGTAATCAGGTCCATATCATGTCTTTGTGTTAAATAGAACAGATGGTATAAGTCAAGATGTCACGGAATAGATGTGATGGCTTGCTTGCGAAGGTCGATTTTCCTCTCTACACTCTACAAACCCTCACAGATCGCCATGTCTTGGTGGCGGGAGGCGGCGGGTCGTCCAACACGGGCGTCGCTAACGGATTCGTAAGTGTGATATGATAAATATTATTGAAAACATGAGCTATAGAAAGCGGCAGTCGACACGCGTCAGCAGTTCTTGTATCGAATCGCTTAACCACACGTGATAATTACGCGTTGCGCGACGGAACATAATGTCACCAAGGTGTTCACTTCGATTTTACAGGAGGTGTTCGAGCTGTCGCATAACGGTACCAGGTTCGTGGCGGAGGAGGTAATGAGGTACGAGACGGGGCCGAACGTGGTGATGACGTGCGCGGTGCGGAACATAGAGAACCGAACGTACCTGACGGCAGGGCAGGAGAGCCACTGTCAGCTGTACCGGGTCAACGTGCGCGTGGTAGACGCGGCGGAGGTGCGACGCGGCAGCTTCCGCGCGGAAAACGGGCTCGTGCGCCGCCGCCGCCGCACCGTCTCCGAGAACGACAACATATCCAAGTCAGACAACACTAGCAGCTCCGAGAAAAGGATGTCCTTTGAGATACGCCCAGCAGATAGTGTGCAAACTGATTTTGGGTAATGTCCAATCTTCCAACTATCCTCACTTAATTTGTTTCAACTTTGTTATTTTAGTGTTAAGTTCAATGTCTATAACTGACAGCAGTACTGAAAATGTCTAATGTGTGAATTCTTACGCTATTAACTTCCAAAGCACTACTATTTTTATATCTATATAAGCTTAAGGTCTTCTAGCTCTCAAAGTTGTAGCCTTAATAGCTAGATCACATAATAACTTATAGTATAATAGGATATTAACAATGAGCCTAGTGGTTAAGATTCTGGCCACTCACATTGAGGGGCCAGGGTATGAATGCCACATGCATCTTGAATTTGTGTGTATTAGAAATTAATTATCACTCGCTTTTATGGTGAAAGAAAACATAATGAGTAAACCTGTACATGTAAGAGGTCTCTGTATAGTTTTTGAAGATGTGTGAAGTTTAAGAATCTGCACTTGACCACTGTGGTGGACTGCCTGAACCTTTTCATTCAGAGAGGAGACCCATGCCCAGTGGTGGGAAATTAACGGGTTGATGATGATGATAGTAATAGAAGACAGCTTTGTTAAATGGTATTACTCCTATTTTATCTTAGATCACTTATAGGAGTTAGTGACAATAACCACTTGCCATTGATCTGATTGTACAAGAATGGTATTTATTCCTGAATTTGGTTATTGGATAGAAAAAAGTTGAGTGCCACTGATGTAGACAAAGTGTTAGCAGTATTTTTAATTAGTCAAAATATTAGTAAGACATTGCAAAAGTAGCACATGATGGTAATTGGTGACTGCATCCCATAAACATTTACTGCACAAATAGGACAGACAGTCCATTTGAATGATAGATGTGTTTTTGCCTTTAAAGCGTAAGATGGACTTCTCTAAGTAAGGTTTCCATATAGAGTTTACTGTGTGTGTGTGTGTCTTTATAAAAATACAACAATAAGCAGAAAAGTGACAATACAAATGTGTTTTTCATTGATCAAGCTACAATGTATAATAAAATTTTTCAGTGATGATCCATTGCAAAGAGTAGTCAGGATCAGCAATAATGGCAAATTAATGGCTACAGGTGGCACGGACGGCAAAGTGAGAGTCTGGAGCTTTCCCAAAATGCAACTGTTATTTGAACTAGAGGGTCACACCAAAGAGGTATGGCATCATTGTTTGTAATTGTGTTGGTATTTGGTATGTTTTTTATGTTTGAAGATTAGGATATAGTGTACAGGTCACCCGGTATTAATGGATCTCTGCAGCCCATGGACACCTACGTCTAAACTTAAACAGGGTTAAATCCTATCAGAGGTCATATGTGGTGTGTTATTGCTCCTGAGGATTATGATTGCTGTAAGTTTATCAGACAACTGTATGTCTCGAAACACAAGAATTGCTTTATGGCAGATAGTGAGGCAGTGTGGAACCTCCCTGGACAAACCACCAGTTCTACCACTGATCCTAACATAACAATACACATAATCTTTATTATTAATTTGCACCATAGAAGTAGCAAGTGAGCATACAGTCCTGATGATAAGTGGTTACTGCGAATGTTGACATCTGTTCCAACTCCAAATAGAATCGAAGGTCATGAGGTCAATCACATGTGCATTGTTATGTGGCCCAAGTGGTGCAGCAATCACTATCCCAGTCTGATACACAGAGTTTTGAGTTTGTTTCTGGGCAAGGATATATAAATAATTAATTTAATTTCCCAGTTCTGGGTCTGGGTGTTTGTGTATTATAACTGCAACACAGCAGTGTCTACAACTACTATTATATGGGAAAACTTGTTGCGGCAATGTCAACTAAGAAATCGAGTTACAAGGGCTATGAAGGTTCCATCATTCATCAATATCTTTGAGAGCCAGCCTGGCGCAGTCAGCGCCATATGGCTCAACACAAAAGGTTGCAAATTTAATTCTTGAAAAATGTGTGTATTGGAAATTAATTCTCACTAGCTTTAATGGTGAAGAAAAACATCTGAAGGAAACCATCACAGGCCTGAGAATTCTCCTTAATGTTTTCACTGTTACATGAAGTCTACCAGTCTTCTTTTGGATAGTGTGGTGGACTATGGACCTTACGATTCTCATTCTGCGAGAAGACCTATGCCCAGCCAACTACTGGACTATGGCCTTACGATTCCCATTGTAAGTGAAGACATGTGTCCAGCGGTGGGACAGTACTGTGTTTTCGATGATCATGATGATGATAATTTTCCAGCTGGATGATATAGACTTCAGCCCGTGCGACAGTCAGTTGGTGAGTATAGCGAAAGACGGCTTCGCGTACATCTGGGGCACGGAGGCGAGCGCCCCGCCGCAGCTGCAGCTCACCTGCCAGCCGCCCAACGGAACCAAGTACCTCTTCAGACGCTGCAGGTGATTAGCATCAATCTAATCTATCTGGGTTCATTGTTACAGCAATGAAGTCTTCCTCTACCGTTTTTATATAAGTAACTGATAAGCAACGATAGTCTACTGGTTCACATTCCGGCATCTCACCCAGGGTGTCCGAGGTTTGAATCCCGCACGTACCTCTGATTTTTCAAAATTACGTGCAAATTAGAAATTAATTCATACTAGCGTTAACGGAAAATTATGAGGAAACTTATATGCCTAAGAGTTCTCTGTAAAGATCTTGAAGGTGTGTAAAGTATATCTTGAGATTAAGTTGTAATTCGAGTAAAGCGGTAACTACGATTGAATCCGTTTCTGGGACATGTATATACTTAGTTTCACATCTGCTATCTGCAACGAATGCGACCGTCCACCGCAGGTTCGGAGAGATCGAGGACAAGCCGGGCTCATATCGCATGTTCACGATCGCGAACCCGCTCGCGCGCTCGGGGCGGCAGCGCGGGCTGCTGCAGCAGTGGGAGGGAGGCGCGCTGCGGCGCAGCGCGGCGGCGCGCGAGGCGCTGTCGGCGCTGGCGGTGCGCGCGGACGGCCGCTTCGTGGGCGTCGGGACCATGTTCAGCGGCTCCGTCGACATCTACATCGCCTTCAGCTTGCAGGTACCCTATGGTGGTGCCACTGAAACCGTCGACTGCAGCGGGCACACACGTTATGTTCTAGGGCCCGTACGCACGCATACTGTATGTTAAATTTAAATCTATACAAGACTACAGGCGAACCAGTTGTGTTTTCACCGGCGCTGGCCAGATCGAAGTAACACGAACGTTGTCCCGCTCCGGCGCACCGGTTCGAACGCGCCAGGGGTGTGCCGTAGCGCTGGCGTTCGGGTACGATCCAAAACTGCGGGAAACACACCCGCCGTGTCCCGGGCAGGACAGCTGGATTGTTTCGAATGTTAGCGCCGCGATCAAGGTGTTTGCGCTTAACGCTTTCTACCCTCATAGCGCCGCACTAGGGTACCCTGTGTCGTGGGTGCCATGAATATACAGAGACGAGTACACAAACACCCGGACCGACTACAAACCTAAATTCACCATTTAGACGTCAGTCTGACCGGGAATCGAACCTCGAGCCCTCTGCGCGTCCGACCAGTGTAGTTTCCACTGCGCCACGCGGGTCGTCATTATGCTTTGATGTTCGACAATGTCTGCATATTCTATGAGACGGGGTGTGATACACGATTGTAGGCCTCAAGGGAAGCGATGCACTTAGTAAGTTAATTTAAAGACAGCCGGTAGGGCTTCAATCTTAACTTAAAAGTAACGACTTATTACAGGTGACCAACTGCGACGGTGACCGTTTATCACGCTATAAATATATCTATATATATATTTTATTTTGTATATGTATTTATGTCATTAATAATTTTTACGACAAAATACATTTTTTAGGATTGGACAATTAGTAAATTGAAAAAAATAAGCAGACTCGCGTTTATCATATGAACGATATCAATGCTTTCCACATCATAGCTCCACGCCACTTCCCCGGGCCTCGGACGCCATGTCGCAGAGACGAGTACACAAACACGAGTCGGACGTTAGTAGGTGGATCCATATACAAGGCGCGTGTCCGTGTCCGCAGCGCGTGGTGCACGTGCGCAGCGCACACCGCATGTTCGTGACGGGGCTGCAGTTCCTGGCCCCGCGCGGGCCCGCCGCGCGCTGCGACGCCGCGCTGCTCTCCATCTCCGTCGACAACCGCCTCTGCGTGCACACGCTGCCGCACCCCGGTGAGCGCGTACCTCTCGCTGGCACATCGTACTCCCTTACTACCTCCCTGTACCCTCTCACTACCCCACCGTTCTTCCTCGCTACCAGACCACACTCCCTTACTGCGACACTGTAACCTCTCGCCACCACGCTACGCTTCTCCACCAGAACGCTGTACTCCCTCACCACCACGTCACACTCCCGCACCATTACACCACTCCTACATACTACATTACACTGTCGTACCATCACTTGATCCTCACCCGTTGTTTAAGAACGAAGCTCTAACGTTGGCCGAACTCTCCAATGTAAAACCAACCTCAGTTCGCCCGCCAGTTCCCATCCATCTTTTCATAATAAATTCAACAACAGATTCCAAATGTTATGCTCTCGCAAGTAAACAAGTCGAACACGTGCTGCCGTATAGTTCACTAAAACTAAACTATGATGATATAGAAATGTATATTCTAGGCGCGCACATCTTACAAACATACACCCACACACACGCACACACACACACACACGCACACACACGCACGCACGTACGCATATACACACAATTTCTCTTTTACAATCCCACACACAGTTATTTATCAATAATACATTTATAATAAGTGTAATGTAAATAATAAATGTAAAACTGTTCTATCTTGTTTTAAATGTTTGTATTTTGTTTTTGGTTAATAATTAATCGTGTCAGTGGACGCGCGGGCTGGCACCCACCCCGCTGCCACTTGTGAAAATGTTAAACGTTTAATCCTTATATCATTTTTATTTTCTTTATTTTTTATATCACACTACATGTTCACCACGCCGCAGTTACGCCGCCACACCACACCACCACCAAATCGAAGTTCCTATACAAACTAATCATTCACGTTGAGGTGTCCATAATTTTTTCTCTTCATCGAATTGATATCTGTTGCGCGGCTGGATAGTTAAGCATCCAGGCTGCCCGGGATCTAATCCGGGATGTATACATGTACATAAACTTACGTCATAATTGACTTGCTTCTAATGATTGCGTTTCGTTTGCAGGAACCATGCCCGCGTGGGTGGCCATCTTGCTGATCATATTCGTACTGTTCTGTACATTCTCTATATGTTCATATTTAGATATTTGATTATAATATATTTAAAATCAACTATTAATTATATAAAGGAAATATTTCTCGAGTACCTTGGGGTTACGTTAGGTTAGAGTAATAGGAAATACGGTGAACGTCGAGCTCATTTACATATAAATATTATATATTGTGTTTGTATAAATAGGATTATATGATTAAATGAAGTGAACTGTTGCGCGGCGCGGTGTTATTTATGATACTTTGTATACTTTCAATGACTTCATCATCAACAAATCACTGTCCCACTGCTGGGCTTAGGTCTTCTCTCAAGATGAGAAGAGTTTTAAACGAGCGATCGCCGCATCCGGATTGGGAGATACGTGTGAGATCTTTATGGAGAATTTAGGTGTAAGTGTATTTAGGCATGTAAGTGTAAGTATGTAAGTGTGTATTTAGGCGTGTAAGGGAATCATAATTAAATTTTTTCAAAATAATTTTAAAATAGAATCAAAACTATATTTCAAGAAAACACTTATTTGAGTGTTTTGGCGTGAGACAAGATCCTTAATTAAAGTTTAATTTAATATTAACAAATATACATTTGCTTTTAACTTTGTGCAGGCGCTGTGTTTATTTATTTATTTTTTATCAAGAGTCGCAAACTAGTGCGCAGGCCACCTGATGGTAAGTGGTCACTGCAGCCCATGGACACTTACATCTAACCTGAAACAAAAGTAAAGTTCTGTCCGGGATCGTACATAGACATAGACGTCACCACTCCTGAGGACTAAGACGGTCGCCTCGCTGTGTCGGCAACCGCACCTCCCCAACCGAAACAATAACTACTTGGCGGCGGTGGCACTTCCCGAACTAGTTATCTATGTGGTCATTGACCTTTTTACACGTTTTTTGTTACTTATTTACTTATTAAAACACCGACCGGAGGAGTGGTGTGATGTGGCCCTCTGCCTAATTACCATCCAATTGTCCAACACGGAACAAATAACGTCCTTTAAGGCTATTATTAAAAACAACAGAACGTTAATGTGACGTCTTAATGCTCTTCAAAATGAGTCTTGTTGAAATTTGAAGAATTAGTTATATAACACACTGTTATGCATGTAGAAATTAATGATCACTTGTTTTAACACATTGACTGCGGCGCTAATATTCGAAACAATCCATACGTGCGCCGCGTAACAAAACAGGCGTGTTTCAGTACGGCGGCACGCAACGTATGCGTGCGAGCCGCACGGGTGGCGCTGTCAGTAAACCAGGACAGGTGTATTTCCCGCAGTTAATGTGTTTTAACGGTGAAGCAAAACATCGTAAGGAAACGTGCATGCCTGAGAGATTTCTGTACAGCTCTTGAAGGTGTGTGAAGTCTATCAATCCGCACTTGGCCCGCATGGGATATTAATGGGTTGATGGTGTTATGGACATTCGCCATATCCAGGTGCAACTGTAAGCGATAAAACATCAACCGGATTCGCCCTTGACAAGTTAGTTATCCTTTGCCATTCCTGTACTTTTTATTACATGAAAACAATACTTAAGTATTGTTTTAACTTTATTTTATGGGCTATATTAAATTTTATACAATAAGTGTTATTTTTATTTTCCTTCTCGTCTCGGAAGTAAAACGGGTAATTTATTATTTTCCTCACACTTAGCAACAAGAGCAAGTCCCTACTGGTAGGATCGGTAGTGAAGTCCGCTGTTAAGGTGGTATTGTGGCGGGAAATTCAAAAGTGGTCAGTGTTTTCCTTACCGTCCGCAATGAGTTCCACCCGTCCCGCCGTATCCATGGTGGGACAACTGACAGTCTCATCTCAGTATCCTCTGGGACACGGCAGCGATATTTTAGTCACACAAGTGTGATTATCATCAGCACCGCAACCAGCTGGATTCGGTTGCACGTCAGGTCAGGGCATATAAGATTTAGAAATAAAATGACAGAATAATTTTTCATAACATTTAATTAGTTACATCAAAACAAATAACATATAGATGATCATCGTAACCTTCGGCAAGTTGCATTGAATTAGGCCGACTAGACCACGCTGCCCAACATACTGGAACCGGCTGCCCCACTTCCCGCACGCCTCGCTGCCGCACGATGGTTACAATGGACCAACAGCTTAAATTCCAGTCATCAATACATTGGGCATTTTTAATAAATTCAAAATTACAAGCCATCTTACTAATCGGTACGTCACTCGAACCCGGTCCCTCGCAACTCCGGATCGAACCAAAGGTATTCACAAATCCTATCGCAGCTAACTTCAAGAGACGAGTCTCGTGATGAAAAAATCGTTAACTCCCAGCGGTCCGATTGTGGACAAATTGTGATGTATCCATTGACTTATAAATTGTAATATTTAACGAATCACATATGAGATAAAATATTTATATGTTATATATAATGTATATAAAAATCTGAGTAAAAGTTGGCTCAAAAATGGTTTACAAATTTCGTGGTGCGACAATGTCTCCTGGGCCGCGATCCGACCCTCGTCGCATCGCACTAACAAGGGTACAATCGATATACACGACACGACACGGTACAGTCGATACGAGTCTATAAAACATTTTCAAAAATGTCATTCGTAAAAATACAATTACACCAAAAGATTTACTTTTTACCGTAGTTGCAAACGGAGCCGATTCATTTTTAATATTACCTTCCAACGTTACGTTACATCATTTTCGTACAATATCTGCTATAAACAGTCTAAAACGTAATATTACAAACATACATTCCTTAAATCTTTGTAAAGTAGAAACATTTGTAAATATACTTCATTTGTTGTATGTATACATATAAAATGTATGTATTTATAACTATAAAGAACTATAGGCCTTTAGGAATTATAAAATACATGGAGAGACCCCAATCATTTTATTACGATACGTGCAATACAATTTTAATTACAATTATACATTTTTGACAGATTTTGACAGTTGACAGTTGACAAGGTCGTTAGTGACAGGTTTAGAACCGGTCGAAGCCAATATATAGCGACGTATATAATTATATTTCTTTTTATGTGCAAAGTGTTGCAAACGAGCGTGCCAGCCACCTCGTGTTCAGTCATCGCAGTCCATGCACACCTACATTTCACCTCAAATAGGACTAAAAGTCCTACCTGCGGTCGCACGAGGGCGGCGGCGGTACCTCCCCGGACGCTCTAGTTCCACCGCCTATCAAATTATTAGTTATAGTTCTACGGCGTATAAAACTTGTATTCGATAAAACGAAGCTTGTCATAACCGTTGTATATTATGTATAATGTTAATTGCATTGTATTGTATATTTTAATATATTACACAGCTCGATCGTAACTAACAGTTCAGTTGTCCCCAACAAGCGGGTCGCAGCGCGAAGGCCGCGCCGCGCGACCATGTGGTCCCAGGATGCAATCGAAATGTTTTTGTATAGATTTAAAAAAATGCACTCATTGCCTTTTTAAAAGAATGACAGTGTCAGTGTCTCTTAAATGTGTATTATTATATATTACATTCGTATCCTATCCAGTAGTGTAAATAACTGTATACTTTTATAATTGTTTTCGTAAATTTTTCTAAAATATTTTAATAAATATTCAATTTATGCCACCCGCCATGGCGCAGACACGACACCGCGCGCCTTTGCCATTAGAAATATATACACACGCACACACACACACACACACGTATATATGTGTGTGCGTGTGTATATATATATATACATATATTTGTTTAATGAAATATTAACAGTGACGTCGGTCAACACAACCCGATGTCATCAAGTAACTCGCGCACAGTATCACCTACGCATATATATTTAAGATTACATTTATTAAATGGCACATTAGATTATGTAGCGTTGGACTTCACCTATATATAAAAACGAACTCGCGATACACGCTCACACAGCTACGCTCTATACAATCTTTGCTCTATGATCACATCAGTACTTTTGTCCTTACGTGTATAAAAACTGCTAATGCTTATCAAATATTCCATTTCGCACAAATTTGGGAAACGTACAGAGGAGTGCGCGCTCCCTCGGGACCGCGGCTCGACAGCTCGGCCGCCCGCCCCGCGCCCGCCGGTAACTTAAACCCAGACGCAGGCTAACTTAGCGAATCGAAGCGCCCGAGTGCGAGCGGAGTCTGAACGCTGCATAGGTTGCAGCCTCGCGAGTGCTCCGTACGCCCAGTAAGGAAGTGTATTTATACAATCTGATCGCTCCTACGACATAGTACACCGGCGAAGTGAGGGGGACGGAGTACGCCTGTATTCTAATAACGACCGCTATACTGCATGGGATAGCTGTCCATATATACATACATACATACATACATGTATGTATATATGGACATTGTGTCGTATGTTTTGAATATATTTACAATAAAATTAATTAAAATACAAAGGGAGAAAAGAATAAGTGACCGAACACAGAGAACCCTGAAGTTGTTATTATGAAAAATATTTTATGAAATATAAATTTGTTTGAAATACATTATTTTTCTGCACCGAATCCTCTTAATATATGAATGAAGTGACTTTTATTGTATGCATCGAATTTAGCAAAAATGAATCGTTTTACAAAAAAAAACCTTCACCTGTAACTTAATTTCAGTTATTTTTGTCACAAAATGAATCATCTTCCGATTATAAATATAACATTTTATTACAAACAATAATGCATACGTTCAAATTAAATAGAAACGCTGTTCGTGCGCTATACTAGAAATTGAATCCACTACTCTAGGCCTCCCACTTTTTGGGAGAGATCCACATCAGAGGGACCCAAAAAGAGTTGCAAATCCTAATTAATTGATCAATTATTTTTACTTGACATAAATAAATAGATGTATTTAATAACACTTAAAAATAAATGGCACAATTTTATCAAAAAAAAAGTGTGTATGTACCGCACGTAAGAAGTTATACTTTTTGTCGTAACAAAACAAAAATAACTTCAAAAATTTCATCCCGCGCGCCAGTGCTCTACGTTTGTAAGATAAACGATAAAATAATTAAAGGTCTTTACCTTAAACACAATCGTTAAAGGTGTACCTGAGAGAAGTATAACTTAAAACTTGCGACATTTACTAGCCAACTTCATGGTGTCGATTTAGATGTCGCTGTGCGCGCGCATTGTAAAAACTTACTGTATTCATATTACCAACACGCGCCAAAAGAAATACAAGTAAAAAAAACATTTATAATGATATTCACATTATGTACGTCGCATTCAGTTCCCACCATTTAAATCGAGTCGACGAAGGGTCTGCAGCGGGCGGACCCGCAGGCGGTGCGGCAGGATACATTTCCAAAACACCGGCTTGTACTACACTTCATTACTAAGCGCGACTCAAATATTGTATCAGTTTGTGGTGACATTCCTCAACAGACAAAATTCAACAACGCGTTGGCGATCCCGAGCAATAATGATACACCTATCAGTACATTTGATGTACAACATGACTTTGTTTGTCTGTGGTTCCGATACAATAGTCGATGGTCGTCGAAACTGTCCGGCCATGCTCTATTTTTGAGAAAACGAATATTTAACTAACTTCCGGTTGATCAGAATTTTCCTTCCGAGACAATGAAATTATACAAAACTCAATCATTCATTTTTGAAAAGCTTGACCAAAATTTAAACTATGTTAAAATTATTCGCTTATAGAAAACTTAACGATCCCTGAAACATGCTGCATCTGCTATTGTTCTATCAGAAAAATACTGTTGATAAGAATATTAATTAAAATTCAATTTGTATTATGGTCAGATAAATGAATTATATATATTTAAGCATAGCTAAGATTTTAGAGAGAGAGAGATTTATTAATGTATGAATATATTCGATTAACGAATCAGGGGGAAAGAGAGTTCAGTCCTGACCCACGGCGCCACGAGCAGTCACCTCCGTTAAACGATACGATCATAGAGCATGACCGTCAGCTTCGGCCGGCAGCCGGCGCGGCGCAGCTTCACCACGTTACTCAACTTGCAACTACCCTACATTTCTAAAATTTAACAAAACTTAATGTAAATACATTTAAAACTAGATTTTCGATAATTATTTCTTATCCGATTACAATAAAAGTTCGACACCACACCACAGCTCCGCACATCCAACAACAAACATAAATACAAGCCACATTTTACATCTATTTACACTATAAAACCGTGAACTAAAAACTCGATACGAATATCCACATCTCGCCGCACCCGCACGCGTATCGTATGTATATTTTTAAAATCACGTACTCCTTTTTTAATACATAATTCTGCAACTTGCAAACGCTGCGTACATCGGGACGCCGCGGCTCGAGCTCGAGTGTCCTTGTGGACGGTCGAGAAAGATAACACTTGAAATAAAATTACAAAAGACGAACCACTTGCGCATTCCTTTGCATCAGAAATGTGTACATAATTGTATATCGCAGACTCCGTGGCCACACGAGCTTGCGGACAGAATGTGATATATTATGAGATCATCTGTGAATATGAGGTGAGGGGTTCACTTAAAGTTTATTCCATAAATTGTTCGTAAACAGGGTTGTGTCTTAAAATATACAAGACAGTACGGGCGTCATATGCACTGATGCAATTGTACAATTTTAATATGAACACATTTCTGTTACTGTTACAGTGTTCCGTTACTGTTACAGTGTATAGTTCGTGCGGCCGCCGCCCCGACATGCGCAGCACGTGCAAATTATTAAATTTATAAGCCCTGTAATACTGACTCACATGTTCAATTAATTGACCCGAAACACATTCCGACACGAGTACACTAAAAAAAAATAAAAAAAAAATACATTCACGAGGAAACAACGGTCCAACCGCACCACTCACACTTATAGAGATTGTAGCGTCCTAGGATAAGTTTATAACGTGTAGCGTCCACAATATATAGTAACATCCATTAAAAATTCACATAGAAACTGCTTTGAGCCCCATTAGATCACTACGAAATGCATTCGGTACAGCCGAGGGTCCGTCGCGGAAGGCGGACCGAACGGTCGCGCGGCCGACCTTACACTGGAAGAGACAAAACACAATTTAGTTGCGTGTGCGCAGCGGCGAGCGCCTCGCGTGCGTGGCGAGGGATCGATGCGACCTCTCCCTCGTACGCGAGCCTGTCCAAGGTTTACTTATAAATAAAAAACAATGAAATGGATTTCATAAATTCAACCGTCCGTGCGAAAAGACAAATCGACGAAAATTCTTCGAGTCTCAACGTGCTGCTACCGTCGCGTCTCGTAACGATCGGCAAGCGATGACTCAATGGGTAACGCCTTTAAGGTCCAGTATATTAAAAAAAATCCATCGTGCCGGCAGTTCATATAAGAATAATTAACAAATGACACTAAAATAAAATAGGACACCGTACCCCTAAAACGACTGGAAGAAATAAAATTTTCGAACCGTCGAGGGGGAGGCCCTAGTAATAGACGTCCATGTACTCACCCTGGTCGAAGGTGCTCGGGTTGATGTAGGAGAGCAGATCCTGGTCGCTCATGTCGGTGAGCCCCTGCACGGGCGCCGTCATCTCCTGCGAGACGGCCTGCGACACGGCCTGCGACACCGCCTGCGACACGGCCTGCGTGACGGCCTGCGATACGGCCTGCGACATGGCCACTAGCGGCGTGTCGGTCGGCGGCTCGGGCGGCTGCGCGTCCGTCGCGCTCGCGCTCTCCGTCGTCAGGATGTTGGCCGTGTTGAGGGCCGACGTGACCAGCGCATTCATGGTCGTGTCCGACGTAAGGATTTCGGCCGCCGCGTTGAGGATCATCGACTTGACGGCGGCGGGCGGCGTCTTCACCGACGTCGGGATGTCCGGGATCATCATGAGCTCGTCCTGCGCCGCGGCCGCGTCGGCCAGCATGCCGGGCGACACGCCGTCCGATGCCAGCGCGGCGGGCAACGCGGGCTCGCTCGGCGGCGACGCGGCGGCAGACAGGTGCTCTTCCATGCGCGAGTTCACCAGCTCGTCCAGCTTGGCGGCGTCGGCGGGCAGCATGGCCGCCGTGGCCTTCATGGCGTCTCCCATCAGCGCTTCCATCTGCGCGCTATGTTCTGCAAGCCGCTGCTCCATTCGCTCCATCCTCTCCATTTGCGTCGCCTCCATCTTCGTCATGGCACCGAACGGGTTGAACCCGCCGTCGTCGCTCGGCTGCATCTGGTTGTACACGATCAGCCGCTGCTCGTTGGCCGCCTGCATGCTCGCCGCGTTCGACATCATCAGCTCGCTGTTGAGAACCTTCATTTCGGTCTCTAGAGTGTTCATGCTGTTCTTGGAGGAGATGAGCTGCCGCATCGGATCCATGGAAGTCATCGGAAGGATGGGCTGATCCACGTACATTTGCCCCGCGTTGTCGTCCGACTGGAAAATGGCGGCCGTGACCGACTCTACCATTTTGTCGGTTTGGACCTGATTTTGTATCGCTTGAATCTGTTGAGTGAACGAAGTGAATCCCAGGGGCGAGGGCGATTCGCTTTGCGCCGGAGTCGTCGGTGATAACTTGATAGAATCGTATGCGCCAACGAAGCCGACCTGATTGACCGCATCGCATTAGTATTAGTAAAAAAACAAACTAAAATGGATAAATTAATATTTAGATACATTAATTTAATTCGGAGTTAATAGAAGAAACATTTCATTGTTGTATTTCGAAATTGTCTTATCTTTTATAAAATACCCAATATATAAAGTATACCTCGAAAAAAATATATATTCAGAAATATTTTTTTGTAACGCTAAGTGTAGGTCGATTGGGAGCACACCTGCGCTTGCGAGTCCCCCGCGATGCCCTCGGACTTGAGGCGGAGGTCCATCACCTTGAGTTCGTCGAGAGTCTGCGGCTTGTCGGGTCCTTCGGGGCCACACGAGGTCTCCGTATACTCGATGAGAGAGTGCTGGCTGGACTCGTCCGTCACCTGCACATTGCCACAACCTGCTGATGGTATCCCGACTCGTGCTCGTCTCTCGCCCAGTTTCTTGTCTACACTAACGCTACCATCACCAAATGCCCAATTCACCAACCCTCAATGTAAGCTGTTTATTTCATATTTAACTTTAAACGAATAGAGGCTAGGACTTCAGCGAGTAATGAGCCGGCGCTTGTTGGGAAATTTAAACGTTCAGAATGAATACAGAGGGCGTTCAATGCATTCGTAAACGTAATAAAACGATATAACAAAAAAGCAATCATTCAGAGGATAAAAGAAGATATAAAGAAGAGTGATTGCAAAATGTTCGTAACGTAAAAAACGTAAGCGTCACACATAGTGGATGCCGGCGGCACCGGCGGTACTCACTTCGCTCTTGAGCCCCAGCGGCGAGTGCGGGTCGGGCGCCAGCAGCGAGGCGCGGCGCGGCGGCGGCGGCGGCATGAGGCCCCAGCGCGGCTCGCCTGCCACACAACAACATCATTCACCAGCCGCCAACTACGACGCTCCTAATCG
Source organism: Phareas burnsi (assembly GCA_018249415.1). NCBI lineage: Eukaryota > Metazoa > Arthropoda > Insecta > Lepidoptera > Hesperiidae > Phareas > Phareas burnsi. The sequence goes on along the minus strand of DWKL01000008.1, from coordinate 18,344 downwards.
TGCCGTTCGTCCCCGCGCGTGCTGCCACCTACGTTTTAGCTGTTTCGATGCTCGCCTTCGCAGCAGATAAAACGAGCTAGTTCCCGCGCGATCATTTCAATATCGTGGAAGTATTTCGTACGCTGAATGGCGATTGTTACGAACGTCTATTACAGGTAGCAGCAATTTGTCGGGATATCGGAACAAGTAGTACGACAGAAACTTATTTCGTTCGGGAGAATTTGTATAAACTTTAGAAAAATCATTTTTAAATTGAGATTGTTTTCATCGGAGTCTTTACGGTTAAGCTAAATTTGAAAAACGTTATTGTAATACTATTGATTTTTTATAAATGTATGTATAATATCCTAAAATTAAACTAAATGCAAATTTTCTTCGCTTATCTCTGAAATGTCACACAAAAAGCAATGTACACACAAATTTTCTTCGTATCTTGTAAACTGTTCTTTCTCTTCGATAAATCGACAAATTTCTGTCAACTCTTTTTTTAGACAATTCGGGAAGGCGAGTCTTCGAAAACAGCTAAAAAGCAATCTGAGCAATATTGCGAGGAACACCGAGCTGAACAGGCACGCTCACGACTAGCCAGGTGTCGCTAGTGTGCTCGGATTGTGTGACTGTCAAGAGTTATTGTGTAGTCGACTCCGTTTTGTGTATAGGATGAGAAACGTACGGGATCGCATTGGATGGGATTGTACATAGATCAGCTCTAAAAAAATTCATGTAACGACTTCACCACATTCGACCAGAGTCGAATATGACGCGACGTGTAGACATTGATATAAAAACACATTTCAGAAAAGAAGCAGGCTGCTAATGTTCATATTAACTCACAAAGAATACATACAGATATTCTTAATCATAAGAATTTCTGTATTCTACACAGTAATACGTAAATATTTTCTTTTATAATGTTATAGCAGGTTGCACGTAAAAGGAATTATAAAGCATAGAGAATACGAAAAAAGCCGAATACAGAATCTGTTAAAACATAATCACCCGAGTATTTTTTACTGTTTATCTTCGCAACATTGTGTATAACTTGGGAGTGTACATCTGGGTATGATAAATGTTATTCTCTTAGTTGAATTAATTTTAATGAAATACTGTAATATTAAATACTTCAAAAAATACAGGTAATTATTACAAAAATGACAAAAAAAACCGGTTGATTTTGTTAATTTTAAAATCTGCTTATATTTTGAATTATCCTTTACTATTAGTGTTCATTTCGATTTCGATGTATAATTGTGTTTTGTATTAAATACACTTTCCAGCTTGGAAATACACTTTAATATAAAATTGTTTTAATGTATATATCTGTTAATCTGTATAAAAGGCGTGTTTGTATAATAAGGAAGTAATGTATAAGGTTATACAGTTATGGTGTTTGTGGAATGTTGCATAATTATGTGGAAGTGTGTATGTATATATATCTGTATGTATGTATGTATTATGTGACAGTATATGCAACATGTAATATCGCCATTAATGGATGCATGTAACTTAAAGTTTTGTGTTATATGTAAATGTGTAACAGGGCGGTCTTGTGTTGTTGACGAATAATATATGTAGGTATAATTTGGCGTCACGAGGCGGGGATCGTCTACAGATATATTTTTATGTGTGTAGGAAAAAATTAAACGTGTTTGCGAATTTGAAACTGTTGAAATCGGTCATGTTCTTCAAAATATTTTATTTTATAAAGATTTGTAAAATTGATTTTAACTTTTTTTGAAACATTTTCATGTTTTGAAAACTGATATTTAAGACGTGAAGTTTTGATTTTTTTTTTAAGAATTTGGACATTACGACAATGGCTTTAAAGGTTTTTGAAAATGATCGTCATGGTTTCGTAAGATTTCGCAAGAAAACTTTAATCTATTACATTACTCGTGATGTCTTAAAATAGAATTTTAAGATTTATTCAAAATTTAATTCAGAGAAATTATTTTTTGATACTTTTTCAGATGTATGAGTATGATGAGGATCAATCACGTGTTAACAACTGTATAATTTAATCGGTTGAAGAAAACATTAACCATCGCAAATATAATATTGAAATCGGTTAAAATGAAGGAAATATAGCTTCTTTTGACTCGGTAGTCACGTCACGTCATCTGCCCGGCGCCCACCGCCTGGTAATGGCCGCGCGAGCGCTAGGCAAAGCAGGCTTCCCGCCGTATATTGACCGTGTATTGACCCGTTGTTTAGCGTCTATTTGCTCTTTTGCATTTATTTCGTTTGCAATTTTGTTCAGCGGCGAATTTACACATTTGCCGGCTATTCAAATTTCGTCGCCGCTAGTGACCTCTGCAATTCGGTACCACAGTTACTGCGCAAATACGTAGTACAATAAATATATTCAAGTTTCATATAACACGTTGACTGTATGTGAGTGGACATAATAACATTTAGGTATATAATAATGTTTTTTTTTTCTGCAAGACAAACAAAAAATTTTGGACCAAATTTGCCGTCCCCTAAAATCTGCCGCCCTAGGCTCCAGCCAATTCACCCTGCTGGTAAATCCGTCACTGATTTTGTTTCACAGCATAATAGTAGCAATCGAGCATGCAGGCCATTCGATGGTAAGTGGCCACTGCCGCCCATAAATGGCTCTATCGACTCCAAATAGGATTGAAATCGTATCTTACATAAGTGTTGCTACGAATGAAGGTTAAGTTGAAACGTCTCGTGTATTTGCCTCACCACACCCTTCAAATCAGAACACAGCAGGGTTCGTACCACCGCCACTCTCCTAATCCGCCGTGAGACAGTTTTAGTTTTTCTGTTGGCTTTTTATTGACGCATCGCTAAGTAACCCGATAATTTGACATATATATATATTCTCTTTAGAAATTGTTATCGTAAATTGAGTACTAGACTCGGCGTCTACTTTTAGCAGGTCCATGTAACTTTATCGTTTGTTGATTATTTTGTTTCGTTGTTGTTATCATTTGTTGATTTTAACAACTCTAAATCGAATGTACTCGTTATCACACTGCCGTCCTCAAGCTGATGCCGCTACATACCAAAACCACTTTTCGAGTTATGGCAAAAAAGAGGGTAGTTTTAATAAGACGTCGTATGCAAGAGTTAGAGGTATCAAAAAATAGGTCTAATAGAGCACTTTCAAATAGTGAAACTTTTAACTCGTACTTTATTGCTAACGAAAATGTCGAGATCGGCTACATGTTGTATAACGGCATTTTAGCTTGAGGACGGCAGCGTACCAGTTGCACCGTCCGGATATCAGATGCGCAATGTGGTTGATCCTCATCGTGTACATGTGTTCGAATGGTATCGTCGTTTGTCGGTGTGCGTGTGCGTGTTCGTGTGCCAGTACCGTGGGGCAGGCGGCGGCGGCGGGGCGGCGGCCGGCTCGCTACCTAGACAGACCTAGCTTGAACAGAGGGGAAAAGAAACAGTGCGACGTTCGCGCATCAGTCATTTCTTCCAAAATCTATATAATAAATAGAGATCATGTAAAATGTACATACAACAGTTCTCACCCACCGGCCGCACAGCACGCCCGGTGCGCATGCGCAAGCGGTCGCTTCCGTTAGTGCCCAAGCGGCTCGAGCGCAGGCGATTAGGCGAGTGGGAAGGCGACTCTTGGAAACGTTTATGCAATATGTGTCTAGCAAATCATTTTAATTTAACAATACTTCACGCTATGTTGTGCTTATACGATGAACCTTGAAATATTTATAAATATTTGAAGATAATAAAGACGGGATATATCTAGTTGTAACATATAATTTTATTACACAGTTTTATATACATCTTTTATTTAAATTTTAATAGACGTAAATAGTATAATTTATTTCCTTTATCCATGCTAAAGATTAATGTAATTATCTCCAATGTCTACGTGTAATTGGATCAATAATTCCATTTCAGGGAACCAATGTATCCGGCGCGAACGCCCAATGCATCCGGCTCGAAGGACCAACGTTCCCATCTTAAGAAACCGATGCATCCGTGTATAAAAAATAACGTATTGGCTGCTGTATATGTCGAACAATAACAACATAGATAAATAATACTCCTAAGTAATCTTAATATTGTAAACATACATAATATTACATATCATGTAAGTGAAGCTAAGAGTCGGCTTCCCACACAAACAGATAGTACAATAAATAAAGCATTGCATAACTTTTATTACGATCTTTCATCTATAGTACAACATTTAGACATACGCCGATGTTCAGACGGTATACCACTGTTAGTCCTCATTTTACTTCGAAGCGAAATGACAAGTCGAAAATATACATTGTAACAGTGACACATAATTCTAAATGGATCGATAAAAATAATTGTTATCTAATAAAATATAAATATCTCTCGGCAGTTGCGCTCGACGAGACGCGTGCGGGCAATAATTAGGCGACTCGCCGTCGACAGTCAACGTTGCCAGGAATGAAATAAAAACACCCGTAAAATATCGAACTCCGCACTGGCGTGATGGTGCAGTGATGTTAGTACAAACGATAGATAAAAATAAAATTTATACAGCAATTCTCGAAGTGGGTTAGACAGAGAAGCCGCGGTTAGAGCATGCGACGTTCACGTTAGCCTTGGGTAGGTTAGAGCGGATGGTCGGTTATGTCGTCGTTGTTACTTGCGGCACGGGTATATTCGTCTAGTATTTTTTTTTGTTTAAAAATAATTTTCATGATTGTATAACAGAGTATTTGATAGAGGATAATAGTGTTTTTTTTTTTGTATAAAATTATATTTCGGCAAGGTTTAATTCTAATGATTTCGTGAAAATTCCCGAGCTTCGGTAAAATTATCCCGTTTGTGGCGTGTTCCTATCGCGTAGTCAGTCTTTTAATATTTCAATAGTTTTATAGTCAGAATATAAAATTATGATCAAATTTTTTTTTGATAAAATTACTAAAACACTTTTATGCTTTTAATTAATTAAAATTTTGTAATAAAGTTAAATCATATCATAATTTTTTCACAACCTGTGGAATTTAGTGACATATATATATTATTTTTTAAATTGATTGGTTAAATAAAAATTCAAATTGAAATAAATTTTATTCCAAATTACTTTATGCAAAATTTCATGTTAGTGGCGTTGTAACCTTAAATTCTGTTACCCCAATTGGTCTAATTAATTAGACTAGTTAAAAAAACCTAATCAAATTCTTTGCCAATTCAATGCCTTTGCAAATTCAAGTCCAATTCTTTATTAACGTTGATCTACTCTCATTTTGGTTTTTCGGTACAGAGAAGATATGGCGGAGGGCCCTCCGTTTCAACTACGTGAATTAAACTAGCTAATTGGCCACACTCATTTAAACAATCTTAATGATTTACCTTGCGCCATCGCTTAGTACTGAATTTATAAATCCATAGTAGGCCCATGAAACCTGAGTTTAATTATAAACTGGTATAATATTATTTTGACCTGCGAGTCCATCGCGAGAATGACGGACCACCGCTAGAACATAACGGAGCATCCGCAAGAGGGTGGCGAGTGGGGGTGGGGGTGGGGGAGGGGGAGGGGGGCGAGCGTGCTCGTCGCGGCACGTACCGTGCGGGGGCGGCGGCTGCGCGTGCGCCGGGTGGCGCGACACGGCGGGCGGCGCGTCGCGCGGCGTGTAGTAGAAGGCGAGCGGCTCGGAGGCGCGGCCGGCCGCGCGCACGAACACCTGCGCCGCCACCGACTCCGCGATGTCCGTGCGCTGGTACGCCGGCACGCAGCACACCAGGTGCGTCTGGTGCATCATCATCGTTATCACTTAACCGTTTTCGCCTGCCGGGCGCGCAGCTCCTCTCGGAACGAACAAGGTCGTGGCCACGGTTCACCACTCTGACCAAATCCGAATTGATAGACTTGATGTTCTTAAGAACGTTTAGGCATATAGATTTCCTCACGATCTTTTTCTACACGGTTGAAATAAATGATAATTTTCTTCCAGACGGCTTTATGACATGTAGTTAAACGATAAGGGTAATTAATACGTGCGACCATGGATTCCTTTCCTTGTAGTGCAGCCAACACTTGACAGTAGTGTCACAGAGTCTAACACAATATGTACACCACCGTAACAGTTTGTATCAGACATTTAGATTAAATGTAACATTTAATATGAACTTATAAGCTTGTATAAAAATCACTAAATTCCATACTCAAAAAATTGTATCGCAAACTTCCATCGCTTTATTAAATATACAAAGTAAACAAATTCTCAACTGTCTATCATTTATCGACTTCACAATGACTACGTGAGTACCTTATATTTTTTAATTGAACACAATTTAACCAAACTTTTCCAATAGAAAATATCACAGAACGATATAAGAGTAGAAATGTTATAATTCCTGCGCCTGTCGCCAGAGTATCCCTGCCCTTGCGCACACACATTTATCTATCCAAACAAAAAGTCACGCAAAATGAAGTCAAACATTTGCCTGAATCACGATACGATATTAAACTTGTATTACTATTGAAATAAAGATTGAAAGAAAGACATAATGACTTTTTCATGTCAGTAACTCAAGTGGCGGAATTTTAGCAACACGACCGCAACTCACCTGCTGCAGGAACTCCTTGTCGGGCACCACCTCCTCCTCCCAGGTGCCGGAATCGCAGCGCGCGCGAAACACGACGCGGCTTTCCTTCAGAAAGTTCTTGCCCAGCAGGTACAGCTCCAGCCCGCCCGTCGCCGGACACGACACCAGCGACTTGCGGCACACTTCGGGCACGCCGGGCGGTTGGGCTGCATAGAGAATGTAGGATTTTCCTTTATGTAATAAAAGCTAAAGAGTAGCAAACAAGCCTACAAGCCACCCGGTGATAAACGGTCACTGCAGGCCACGAACACTTACATCTAACCTCAAACGTCCTATGTAGGGTTGTACGTAGATGCGTCACCACTCTTGAAGACTAAGATAGTTGCTTCGCTGTAAGTGGGTCCGATAACCGCACCATTTTACAGAAACACATAAATTGCTTGACGTTGGATTATGAGGGCGACGGTGGTACTTCCTCAGACGACGCACCGACATCAGAACTGTCATACAGTTTGGCGACATCTTGCATCTAGCAACTTGCGATGTACACTAATCGTTGACATAAGAGCGGTCATAAAGTTTGGCATGGGTCATCGACGTCATAAACCAGCAACATTTTAACCGTGGAGCTTGTGTAGTGTAGTGCAAGGACTCACTGCAGATGATCTGCGTGGAGCAGACCTGCAGGGTCTCGGGCAGGCCGGCACGGTCGGTGATGTCCGCGCGAAACACCATGCGGCAGCGCGTGGACTTCTTCTTGCCGCGCGCCGCTGCCGCGCCCGCGCCCAGCGCCTCGCCGAACCGGTGCTCCACGTCCACGTTGCGCTCCTGGATCAAGGAAGAAAGATATAACAGTAAACCTTATAATTACGACGGCAGCGGCAATGCACTAAAAGTTAGGGGTCATCCATAAATTACGTCACATGAATTTTATAATATTTAGAGTTCTGTCCTAGTCACACTTGTTCCTTTGCGTGCCCCTTTTCTGGTGTGACGTCACATATTTAGCAATTTTAAATTCAGAATCAGTCATTAACTAAATGATAACAGTATTTTCAAAATTATTACAGTACATGTCACGACATGCGACAGGCATGGACAGCGCGTACTAGTGTTGTCGCCACGTGGCAAAAAGTGCCACAAAGTAATTTAAATCTTATAGAAATGTAGATAAAGTTAATAATATTAAATTTATGGCCTCTTATCACATACCGCAAAATGACAACACACAAAACGCAAATCAAGAATTTAACTTAACCCTTAACGCTTTCCACACTCAGAATCCCACACTAGGATACGCTTCGTAGTGGATGTATAATCACTCAGACCCTGAACAGAAATGTAAATTCATTACTTAGATGTCTATGCATTTGTTTATGTTTGGTCGACAATTGAATCCGGTTATCCGATGCCATGTAGGTCGTCAAAAGAAATAAAAAGAAAAACGTAGTGAACGATATCACACTATCTAGTTCTTTTTAAGTAAGCCAGGAGTCAGGAGGAGCAATTATAGCCTAGATGCTTCCCCTAATTCGTTGCTAGCCAGAGGAATAATCTGGAACGCATCGTATACATGTCACTCCCTTTTTAACTTCTTCAAACGAGAGCGCAGCAACATTCAACACTGCTGTTGCAGAAATAAATGTGGCGATAGTGGCGCCTCCGGTATTGAACCGCGAAGACTTCTACCACCTTAAAAATCACCAAGATTCAACAAGCCCCATCGAGATAGCTCGAAGCTGCTCCAAATTAAATAAATCGAATCGCCCCCTCAAACATTTCGCGTGTTTCAGGGCAAACGAGCTAACCGCGACACGGGACGAGGCATCGACCGCGATATCGCTGCACCGATAGCAATAAATAGACACAATGGGCGCAAAGGGCACTCCCGTCAGTCCTGTGCCACATAACGCTGATAGCGCTGGCTTTTTGGCGTGCGTATGCATCTCTTTGTGTCGGGACGTATTTTGATAGTTGGTCGATCTATAGTTCTATCGCGGAGGTCCCACCGCCGCCCTCACAATCTGCCGTGAAGAAATTCTTGTTTCAGTTAGGGAGGTGTGGTTGTAGGGTTACAGTTACAAGTGAGGCGTCTTAGTCCTCAGGAGTAGTGACCCATCTACATACTACCTCCTTTAGGATTTCAGCCCTGTGAGGTTAGATGTCCATGGGCTGCAATGACCACTTAACAACAAGTACCCCGCACGCTCGTTTGCTATTCTTTATAAATAAACAAAAAGTGAAAGTGGAAACAGAAAAATGAGTCCAAGACTAAAGTAGCGCAAGACAACCTTGGCCAAAGCCAGGAGAAGAGGAGAAGAGGAATGCGAAATCAAGCGAGATGAATTAGATGATCTGCAGGAATGTTGTGGTACAATAAAGAGGAAGTTGAAATATCTTTCTATGTCACCCGATCCATACCTTGGATCTACAGACAACTAGTCTCTAAATGTTCCTGCCCATTCAATTACCTTTCAAAGAAATCCTTTTCCGCTCCTACTGTTCGACTTTACAATCAATTATCTTTACCACACCCTTCAAACACATTAGCTGCATCTGTTGCAGTGATGCTGCTGTGGTGTGTCTCCACGAGTATCTTCTATAACAGAATCCTGAAGTGGGGTAATGATTTATGAAAGCGTTGAGTCGACTGGATTCACCACCCCCACAACTATTCCGCTGTGTTCTCATTTGAAGGGTGTTGTAAAGGATAGACACATAAACGCGGCGCTCCAACGTAGTACTCGAGGGTAGCGACCTATATGTGGCCGACCTCAGGTAGGACCACAGACGGCGGTGACCATGTAACATCAGGTGCATGCACGTTTGCTACTACGCTATCTAATAAGTTCTATATTATAACAAGACAAATTAAATTAAAGGCAAGAAAATCTGACGACAAAAACTATGTCAACGGTCAATCTATACGCGGTCTGGGTGCGGCGGCAGCAGCGCTACAACTGTTTCATTTTAATAGTACTGTAGGACCCACTGTGTTTTGTTCAAAGGGTGTGGCGAGAGAAACGATATACAAAAAGGTTTATAAGATAAACCAAATTTAAAACAAAAGTTAAATAGTAGATGTCGCGCCGAAAAAGGCATTCTGAAAATTCCTTTTAATATTTTAAAAATTTCAACGTACCCATCGTCACTCACACTACTAAGACAAATCTAATAACACATTATATGTTAAAAGCTATTGAGCCATAGCCCGTCAAAGAAATAGACATACATACCTTCATACATACCCTCGAAAAACGTAATCTTCCTTCAGTTTCATTTGAGTAACAAAGGGGTCATGTGACGTGCAATGAGTACTGTTTCATTCGTCAATTTAGTCTCACCTTCAGTATGCCCACGCAGTCGCAGGTGACCTGCCAGTTCTTGGCCGGCTCCAGGTCGATCTCGATGACCACGGTGCCGTCCTCCTTGCGCTCCTTGCACGGCGTCGAGTTCTTGCCGGACACCCGGCACGCCTGGTAGAACATGTGGGGCGCCACCCGACCCGTATCAGTGCCGATGAAGACCTGGAAACGTCACGTATTCAATCTAAATCAACACCTTCATCATCACCGTAATTCAATCTATATCATCACGGACATCTGCGCATTACTGTTCCCTTAAATGAGGATTTCTCCCGGAATGAAATGAAGAAGGGTTAGACCATAACCCACAACGCTATCCGACTGTGTTTGTATACTTCACACACCCTTGAGAAATTTGCGGTCCTAACAATGTTTTTCGTCACCGTTAAAGCGAGTGACAATTCATTTTTAAAACGCACATAACTTCGAAAAATCAGATCTGCTCACCTGGTATCCGGAATCTTACCTTTATTCTACCACCGCTATGTTTAATCTATATAATTGAATAAAATTGTAATGTCTGTATTTCTTTGTACGGCTCCGTCTTGACACCGGTTGAGCCACTTTTGACACAACTCAGACAACGTATATATACTATATGTGAGTGTGTGTAACAAGTACCTGTAGCACAGCAGGTTTGTCGTAGCCAACTAATTTGACAACTGGAAATCCATTTCCAGAATTATCTTTGACGGCGCCTCGGCTCCCTTCAGTCTGATATCTAAAAGGTAAAGGTTTGAAAATATAGTCTATCAGAACATAGTGAAGTCCACGTAACGAAAATATATCTAGAAGTATTTTAATAATTTTTTTGGGCTAACTAAGCCAGTATAGAATTCGTTTTGATAATAATTTATATACAAAACAATTTAAAAAATATTTACCGACTTGGTACAACGATAAGTATGAAATAATATTAAATATTATGATTATAACAAATTATATCTTAATGCATAATAATTGATTAGAAACTTTTCTCCTTATGACATTTGGCACAACAACTACCAAGTGAAACAACATTAAGTCTTAATTAATAGCCATAGTTAATTTTTGTTATTTGTACTGTTGTATATGCGAGTATTTAAATAATACATTTGGTCAAATTGTATTCCTTTCGGAAGAGATAATATATTAGTAATAAAATACATGATTTAAGTTCAATAATGACACCGTGACAGCTGCAGCCGACAAACTGTACCACCACAGTTTAGTAGAAACAAGGTTAAAAATATTATATACTCTCTATGTCTAAAACAAAAAAGAAAAAATATTATATAATTATGGCTAATGACATCCAATCCAACAGTTACCTACTGCTGAACTCACCTCGCTCTGTGTTGTGTTTCCGGTTGACACAATATCTGTAGTTCGACTGTGCCATCTCTGGATTTGCTCGAGAGGGGCGCGGCCAGACCAGAGTGCGTCATCCCCGCTAACGCTCTCCGCCTCGCCAACGCCTGTGCTAGCTTTCCCCCGTATTTCCCCCCCAGTTTACCCCCAAGCTTCCCGCTCAGTTTGCCCCCCGCGCCGGACAGCTTGCCACCGCCGGCATACTTGCCACTGCTTCCCAGTTTACCGCACGACCGGTACGAGGGGTCCTGAAACCTCTTGCCGGGCGTTTCGGTTATACTTGGACTAGATATGCTGCAACCTGCTCTCATTCTGTAAAAAGGAAAGGGGTATAATTTATCAGACAGCCTTTGTCGTGTGGAACAGGAGTAGGAGAGGATATTTCTGTGGTTGTCGTAGGAGGCGACTAAGGTATCAGGTCCAGGAGAAAAGCAATAGCGTACACCTGGAAAGTTTTATTAACTACGATAATAATCACGTCCAGGGACAGTCACTCCCCAAGATGACCTATGTTGGATGTATAAGAAATTACATGCATTATTTATTTATAAGTAAAATTTGATTCATTGATTTGTCTATGGCGCAAATGTTCCCCGGTCCAATGATGTAACGGCAATAATCTATAACCTATATCTAATTAAGATATCAGCTCTGGCTCTGGGTGTTAGAGTTAAAGTATGAGAGGGTTACTGTTGTTGTTGTGTGTGACCATAACACCCAAAACATAAGCAATCCTTGTGTGAGACTTTTATTATTGTTTTTGCGGGAATAGAAACACCTAGCAATGGAACATTTACATATTGGTTGAAGCCATCTTCCTATCAATTTGAGTCCAGAAATCGCTGTTCAATATCTATTTATATATTCATTTGGTGCACTAAACTAGACGTTACAGTAAACAGAGTGCAGTTGAATAACGAAAAATATATATACGCCATAATCAAACGCCCTTCTTGAAGTGAACACAACATTCATTGTTGCATAATTGTGCTATTTCCGTCACACGTTCATATCAAATGATGTTATTTTTGTAAATTAATTCGTACATCGGTATCGGCGAGCGCATCTCCGATAGCCCCGCTCGCTGAGATCACGTAACGCGCGCCAGGACGTGCCAATGCGTGTATTTTATAATAGTTATTATTTTTATCTATTGCTAATTGGTCAATCGATCGAGTTTTATCTTTCTACAACCTAACCGTTCTGCTACTGGCCTGTCGCCTGGTCTACTGTCTCCGCGTTCCATGTGAAGATCACAATTACTGTTTTTTATTTACATTAACATTTTGCACGTTAGGATGAGATAGTTACAAGCGCGGTCGTTGTGGCTGATAAGTTTTCAGACATTTCCAGGCAGTTTGTAGACTGTCTACGCACAATCTACAAAGCGTTCATTTACGAACCTTTAAGGTTCCTAGTTCACGTTGCTGTAATAAAAATTACAAGAAAAATGTTCTGTTCTTGGATAGATTAGGTTGATGAACGATGAAGGGTTTTTATAACACCCATAACCAATACAAGAATTTAAATATATCTTTAAATTATATACATTAATAAGGGAGGAAAAAGGATATCCGGTCTTTCGCCCTGATTCCGATTATAAGGGGTCCCATTTGTATAGAGAATTTCGCCAATTATGTGACGATGTAGACGGAGATAAGGAAACGGTAACTTTGTCATTAAATACAATAAAACGTTTATTGCTCTCATTTCCTCTCCTTCGAGAAAAAACTTGATTTAATAAAATCTGGTAAACACAGTCGAATCGATTTATTGAAATATTTTTCTAGTGTGAATGTGGCCAAGGTACGTCCGGTCCACCTCATAGAAAATGACGTCTGTCACTAACTCCCATTGGGACGGCATTTTAATAGGTGGTAGAAATTGTGGATCGTCCGAGGATATACCACCGCCGCAGGAGTGGGTGTACAGAGGTTGCAGTGACCATTTAACGTCAAGTGGTCTGCACGTTCCTACGTGTCCTATTCTTCTCAAATAAAAACACCCTACATAAAGTTGATCACAAACACGTTGCCACTCCTACTGTGAATTGTGCTACTCCGCTTATACAAGACAGAAATAAGAGGGGCCGTGGTAAGGACGACGGCGAATGTAAAAAAAAATCCACCATCAAGATAAAATCTTACAATATCGCAGCGACGATTTCTTTACTGTTTTTTTTTTTAAGTTTGAAGATAAGAAAACAATCGTGCATGCCATCTAATGTTAAGTGGCCAGCATCCAGACATGCCTTCCTCCGCCCTCTCCCACAAAAAGAAGGGTTCTGTAGTAGTTACCGCGCTTGGTCACGCAGTAGATTATAATTTTTACAGGAAAACTGTGTTTTACTCTTTTTGCCCCTTTAACGCCTCCTTCGATATCTGCTGAGTGTGAGGGTGTTGTGCTATTGCGGCCTTTTTGCTATTGTGTCTATAGATATCATAAATATTATACAAAAATATTATAGTATATAACAAACGATTATTTATAAAATTAGTAACCCTACGTTTAAGAAAGTTTCCTTTTGTAATGTCCCTAGGTCTTACCTAGACTGACTGAAATGAATAAGCAGTAAGAGTCACCCTTGACCAAAAATAAACATAAACAATTTACAAAAAAAAATATTACGTATTGTCATCTTTTCCAATAACAAAACAAGACAACGTACGCGGGGTGGGGCTGCGTGACGGCGTCGTGCGTGGTCGCGGTGAACGCGGGCGCGGAAGCGGGAGCGGGCGCGAAAGCGTACGCGTCAATCGCGTCGTCGCACTCTACCTTTACACCCGAATCGTCTCCGCCGCGCCGCCGTTTCGTTTCTGGATGCTCCCATTCTTCCGACGCGTACGAAGATCTGCGCACACGCATGAGCGATTTGTTACAAAGAAAAACATGCATTAATGTGACGTAGTGCTGGTATGCTCAGGTCCTACCACAGTACTTCTGGCTGTTACTTCCTGCTTTATGTTTGCAAGAGTGACGACACGTCCTTGACCTTCAGAAAATATCCTAAGATAAACCTTTTTCCACCATAATAACTGATGTTAAGTGATCTCTCCAGCCTATGGCCACACCATCTAATCTCAAACAGGACTATAGCCCTATCAAATGTCATACGTAGACGCGTCACTAGTCCTGAGAACTAAGATGGCCGCCTCGCTGTAAGTGTACCCGGCAACTACACAGAGAAAAGGTCATGCCAGTCTACGACAGGTGGTTATAGCAACGGATAGCAAGCAACTGGATAGTTGTGTAGGACACAAATCTCTGGCTAGTCCCGAAATTACAATGATATAGTTTTTATAAGAATTTTAGCAATTGAAACTGGGCAGAGATATATCTAAGTCAAGTTCATGAATTTAGTTATCAATTTTAATCAAATAGTTTGAAAATAAAAGCACAATTCTGCCCGAAATGTTTACGGATATTTAATATAAAAAATACCAATATCTCAAAAAAGATAATTTGACGTGTCCCTGTGGAAGTACCAGCGTCACACCATTTCAGCCATACAGGGAGAGGTAAGGTGGATTAACTTTTTCGAAGCGGTTTTTTTTAGTCCTCAAGAGTATACAGATATGACTTCTGTTCTTTGCGGAGTTGGTTACATTGCTAAAGGGCCGCAGTGATCACTTAGCATCAGCATGGCCATTGTTATTTTCATTAAGAACATAAGAAAGCGCCCGTAGCGCAAGGCTTCTGTAGATCGTTACTGATCTACAAAGTTAAACATAGTCGGGCGCGCGAGCATTGATGACGAAACTTCATGCTCCTTTTTTCAGGCTTCACAGGGAGGGCACTTTAAGCTGTCGGTCCAGGTTATCATTGGATAGCAGTCACTAAACCCTGCCGTAGGCCTTATGGCGGCTGAAAATATCTGAAACGGGTTGTCCACTAATTCATATCTTTCATAGTAGAATATCAGGCCTCTCCCAGTTGTGGAGAGATCCGTGCCCATTAGTGGGATATTAAAAGCATTGCAGCCACATAGAAAAAGTAATTGAGTTTACCAAGAATTTTTGATATTAGAAAATTTATTAAAATAAACCTAATCAGAATGAAAATATTAATAATCAGTCACAAAGTGTCACCGCCAGACCACCGCGGCATGTCTACGCATAATTTTTAAATTTTAATACTTTTGCCGATTTAGTCAGAAGAGGGGAAATCGCGGACCACAGGCCGCAAAAATTCATAATAAATTACATTTTAATATTGTGTACAATTTTTGAATAGGAGCAAAATGTAATATGGCGACTGAAGGACAAAGGCTAATCTTAAAAAAAAATAGATTTGAAGCAAACATTTCCTAAGAGGAAGGGCTTTCTAATAATGTTATTTTACTGAAAGGAAAAGATTCTTATATAATAACAACTCATATAAACAGATTGGGTATCTTGTTTGAATTGCTTCTAGTAGACATGTTTTTCTCCATGATAATCATTATCATTAGGAAATAATACTATGCTTAAAACCTCGGGGACATAGTCGTACAACCGACATTAGTTGGTTGAATTGATAGGATAAAAGTCTTATAGATTTGGTTTGGTCAGTTCATAGACAAATCATGGTGGTACGACCGAAGAAGCAAACAATTTAGGTGTCATCACGGATTTCCACTTTACGTGAATAATGTGATATTTATCTACCTACTTCCCGCTTGATCTTATAGTTTTACTAATATTTTTTATTTTTATTTGACGGCCGCCTTCAAAGCTTTTATTTAGTAAAGTGAGTGACAATTTAGTGTGGAGCAAAATCATTAATTCTTAAAAAAACATATGCTATTTCTATCGCCACACGACGCAGTCAAATCACCAGGAGGTCTTCACCTCCTAGAAAACAAGCCCGGGCAAAAAGAGTATCCTCGAGACTCGAATAATCCCCCCTCCACATCACCTACCGTGGTGCATAGCGCCGTAGCGTTTGAGAAGCCTGGTGGTGTAGGAAGATCCCCTTTACAGCCACGATGCTGTTGAATATTTACAACTTAATTTCAACATTACCCCATCACAGGGTACTAATTTTCTCTCACAGTGAGAAGCGTTAAACCATAGTCCACTACGCTGGTCAAGTGTGGATTGGTAGACTTCACACACCTTCGAGAACTGTACGGTTAACTTCCAGGCATATAATTGTCGTTACGATGTTTTCTTTCAACGTTAAACCAAGCGATAATTTACAATATGCACATAAACTTCGAGAAATCAAGTGCTTGCCTGAGATTCGAACACACCATGAGTGGCCAGAGTAATATTTTAGTGGCCTAGTGATAAAAATTCGTAATTTATTTTACGGAACCCATATCTAGTTTGCTAACCACCACCTTAGATCAGTAGTTGACTTGATAGAAACCATTTCTATTACGAATCCAACCACAAATGAATCGGTCTTTCAGTTTGATCAGTATAGGGTAGTATCTGTCGTGAATCATGTCGACGTACGTGCCAAAAATATATATTAGCACGTGCCGGCCGCCGCGTGGTGTGAACTGTGTGAAGGTATGGACCGTAGACTAAATGTATTTGATTGTTTTGTTGCTTCTGTTTGAGTAGCATTTGTGATTGATTCTATATCATACAAGAAGGAAACGACCATACACTTATTTTGGTGGTAAATGACATTCCGCCCAGATACATCCGTAATCTGTAATGAACCTCATATATAATTGAAGTCCTACCTCAGGTCGGCTTCAATTGCATTGTTACCCGTAAGGACTAAGATGGAACGCTTTGTTTTAAGCACGTGTAGAGATTATGATTTAAAAATATATGTATATACGGCAGTTTTCGTCCTTAGCGTCCCTTTCTACTCCGATGTCTGAAGAGACAGTCGCAATAGGTAGGCATTCCAGGAAAGACCATCTCCTTTAAGAGATTTTTGGAAAACAGTCCAACACTCCGCGACAGTGCTGACTGATACATATTTTTTTATGTTTGAAGAGTAGCAAATGAACAAGCCACTTGATGTTAAATGGTCACTGCAGCCCATGGACATTGACATCTTACCTCAAACAAGACTGAATATATAGATGCGCCTCTACTCTTGAACACTACTATAGTTGCCTCGCTGTAAGTGTAGCTGACACCCGCACCTCTCCAACCTCACACACACACACACACACACACACAAATATTGCTCTACGGCGGACTGTGAGGTTGGCGGGTCGAACTATAGTTCTATCACCTATCAAATTATAAGCATACGGTCGTAATATTATATTGGCTGTAAGCTCTTCCATATTCCATTACTGGCCACGCGTCTTACTACAACTAGGGTAGACCTGGAGCCTGCTACACAATGTTGATGCGGATTGTTGAAGGAAGATCCAAGATAGTAGCCAACTTGTGTTGTTTTCAAACCGCCCAAGTTTCCAACAAGGTTTAATAACTGCTATCTAATGATAATCGGGGCCAACAGCATAACGTAACCTTCGAAACGCGGAAGTTCTGGGTCTGGGTGTTTACATCCTTGTCTTTGTGTTCATGGAACCCATAACACAGATAGCCCCTAGGTAGAATTCATAGGACAGTTGAAAGCTTTTGTTTAAAAAATAATAATTTTAGGCCACCACTGTTTAAGTAGGTATATTTATGTTATATTTCTTGTGGTGTACAATAAAGAATATTTGTATTGTATTGTAATTAATTTATGTAGTTTCATACTTCAAGACGAAACGTAAATACAAATTGGTACAATTAATTTAAAAATCTTTTACATTACCGTAACCGGCCAACGTTAACCCCGTTTTTCTTGAGTAACCTTGAGATTAAACGACTTATTTTTTTTTTTCTTTTAAATTAACGGCCGACCGTTTAACTAGCCAGTTCGCATTTTTCTGTATTCGGAACCAGTTTACGCGCGGGCTTGTAGAAAAATAAATGTTGCAGATACGCGCAATTCGCGTATATTCGCACAACTTAAAAGGCATTACCGCTCGCATGATGTTTATACACGAGCGTGCTAGATAAACTTCCTCAAAGCGTTACAACTACTTCAGATGAGGCAATGAAAAATACACACACACATATTCACGCACATACTCTCTCTCTTTCACACACACACACATATATATGTGTGTGTGTGCGTGTT
>DWKL01000007.1:0-36864 GCA_018249415.1 Phareas burnsi | reverse complement strand
ACTACTATCCTGGCCAAGTGCGGATTGATGGACTTCACATACCTTCGAGGACTTTACAAAGAACTCTCAGATTTTTAAGTTTATTCGCGATGTTTTCCTTCATCGTAAAAGCAAGTGATAAATAATTTCTGATACACACATAATGCGGCGGCTAATATACGAAACAATCCGCCCAAGCGACGCGCAACACAATAGGCGTTTTTTTAGTTGCTGTAACACTTTGACTGCGGCAACGCACTTCTCGTGTTTCACTGTCCGCGCCACACGTGCGTCTCGCAGGCCGTGTGCCACCTTACTGGAACACATCTTGTGTTGCGCGCCGCACAGGTGGATTTCGAATATTAGCCGCCGCAGTCAAAGTGATAATTGCCGAGCCATCCGAGCGGCGCACACGCCTGACGTGTTTTTTTGCCAGAGCGGGACAACGTTCGTGTTATCCCGCTCTGGCGTAGCGCTGGCGAAAACACAGCAGATGTGTTTGGCCACAGTCTTACGTAGGTTTAAATGCAACACACCGTATGCGTGCGGGCCGTATGGGTGGCTCAGAGAGTAAAATATGACAAGTGCGTTTGCCGCAGTCAACGGGTTAACGTAATTCGGTATCGCACTAATATCTCGAATCAAATGAATTTTTCGTTAAACAACGTCGTTTGTGTTTAATAAATACATTGTGATGTGAAAGACATCTAATCCGACAAACACGTCAAACTACGGCTATTGTGAAATTTTGGTAGGTAGTAGAACTATAATTCGTTCTGGGATATACTACCGACGCTGTCATAATCCGCCGTGCAGCAATTTTTGCGTTTCGGTTGGAGATGTGCGCTTGCCGGACACACAGCGAGGCAATCATCTTAGTCCTTAGAAGTAGTGACGCATCCTTAGATAGAACTCTAGTTTTGTTTGAGGTTACCTGTGTGTGTCCACGGGTTTTTTTTAAGTTTAAAGAGTACCAAACCTCTTTTAAACATAAAAAAAAAACTGCCTTGAAACTGTAACTTATGTAACCATAATATTGCAAATAATTCATTCATTAACTAACACATTCATTCGTCTGACTCGCGTTTTTTTTCATCTTTAGATGTATATTTATTGATACAATAAATAAAATAACGATCTAAGGAACCAATATTTATTAAAATCATCATAAATGATAAAAGTAAGATCAAATTTACACTTCTTCCCCGTGTTTCGACCGCATGTGACTGCGCCAACTGCACTTTTGTACAAATGCCATGCCGCAGTGTGCGCATGCAAATCTTCTGTCATCTGCATGGATTCGCATATGCTCTCTTAGCGTGTTTTTCCTTCCGTATGCTTTGAAGCACACGTCACATCTAAACTGCCTGAGGCCTGTGTGCTTCGCCATATGTCTTTGCAAACTACTCTTGCTGAAAAACGTCATCTCACATTCAGTGCACTTATTTTTCCTCTCCAACAAATGATCCTTCTTCGTGTGCCTCGACAAAGCCCTCTGATTCTGGAAGCTTTTATCACAGGCTTGGCATTTTAGAATGATTGGGGGCACACCATGCTCCTTCACCATGTGATCAATCTTTTTCCAGTAATCAAGAAATCTCTCGTCGCAGTGCTGACATTTATTCCGCTTACCCAAACCAAGGTGCGTCCTTCTTTCATGTTCTCTTAACTTCTGTTTACTCGTGAAGGTTTTGTCGCACTGTTCGCATTTATGCTCTCCTGTACTATGCCTTTTCACGTGACTGACTAAAAGACGCTCAGTCACGAAGCAAGCTCCGCAGATGTCGCAGATGTGGTTTCCAAAGTGCGTGTTCATGTGTTCTTGAAGCAGCTTGAAGTTGGGGTACTCTGCTGAACATTCTGTGCACCGCAGTTCGGGCGTTTCAAACTTGAAAGGAACTATCTGGCTTTTGGTATCTGTGAAGACTTTATTTCCATGTTGCACTTTGAGATGAGATAGCAAGTCTTCTATCTTAGAAAGGGTTGCATGACACAGCGAACAGCTGAGATAAGTGATGTCCAATTTAACAACATGTTCGAAAAGTCGGCCAATCATGAACTTAATTAATCTTTCGCTTTTGTGTTCCTCTAAAAAATGTTTTTTCAGATCTACCGGTTCGATATACTGCTCAGGGCAAAAGGAACATATATATCCGAGACTGTCCTTACATCTGATCGGGTTTGCGTTCGAATGCATCAATATATATATCAGATTCTGTTGATTCTTCTTCAAATCGGACATCTTCTCGTTTTTTTCGGTTAGTACTATTTTTTTCTTTACTAACCGCACATCCACACGAGGTGATGTTAGCCCCCTTTCGATTGTAATCCTTCGCATACCTATAAAGAGAAATAGTTATTAGTCTAAACGTAGTCGTCAAGACGTTCCACTTAAGCACACTAATCAAGCTTTTATAAACCAATAAATTAACTGTTAACAATATTCCGTATTTAGTGCCACGAGTCAGTCAACGACACTTGTAATGGGATGCCGATTCTGATATTGTTTTATCAAGATCTTAGTTAGAATAGAAATACCAACAAATTTTCGTTAAAAAAATCGTTCGAAAGGTTTATAATAATTCATACTGAACCTATAAAGTAAACCGTATTGTGAGATACGTTATTGTGTGCAAAAGTAGTTTTTTAATATTAGTCATTTTGCGTAAAAATTAAACTTCTTCTGGATTTCCATCGTGTTTTAATATGAAAAACAAGTAAGTGCCTAAAGAAATCCTGAAAATATCTTTTGTTTACTATTTACAGCACTCCACCGTGTTTGGCAAGCATGTGACTTTTCAAAGTGCAATTTTGCGTGAACGACAGCCCACATTCCGAGCACTTAATCCGGTCTTCTGTATGCAGTCTTCTCATGTGTTCTTTCAATGTCTTCAGCCTTCCGTATGATTTAAAACACACTTCACAGCGAAACTCTCTTAATCCAGTGTGCTTTACTTCATGATTGTCCAACTCTCTCTTTGAATAGAAGGCCATATCACATCGGCTACATTTGTGCTGCCGCAGCATGAGATGGTCCCTTTTCGTATGCAGCAACCAGGCTCGATGGGTCTCGAAGCTCTTCTCACACGCTTGGCACTTGATAGCAGGCCCACGGACCCCGTGTACCTTAGCCAAATGTTCATCCTTGTTAAAATTCTCTTTGAACCTCTCATTGCAGTAACCGCATTTGTGGGGTAGAATGCTTCCGTCATGTACTGTTCTCTCGTGTAACTTTTTCTTCCGGAGCGTATTGAATACTTTAGGACATCTCTCGCAAGCGAACGTGCCAGTTTTATGGCACTCCTTGTGACACAAAAGGATGTGCTTGTTAACGAATCCAGCATCGCATACCTCACAGATATAATTCCGATAATGAACATTCATATGTTCTAATAGAGCCTTGAATCTGTTAAAGACGTTTAAACATATGAAACAGCGTAAGGTCTCGGTATCAAATTTGAATGGCAGGATGTGGTTGTTGATGTCTGTGTAGAGGTTTTTACCGTGTTCGACCTTTAAATGTTCCATCAACTGTTCTAGGGTTTCAATTGTCTCGTTACAAATCGTGCAAATCAACCCTGTGATGTCAAGTTTGACGAAATATCCATACATATCCTTGCATTTCATAAAGTTTTGTTTGTAACTGGCGCCGTGTGTGTCTGTGTGCCGTTTCAAATCAGCTGGGTCCGGATACTGGTCTTTGCAGAAGCAGCAAGCGTAACCGATGCCCCCTCGACAACGGATCGGGGATGCGTTGGAATTAAGAAGAATTTCCCTTATGTTTGTTCTGTGCTTCTCTAACTCTTCGCCTGCTCTGGTCTTATTTTCATTTCTCTTTGTTTTCGCGAGTTTTTTATCATTTTTTATCTTTTTCCCTTTCGCTCTCTCACTTTTACGTAGTACACCTACAAAGAAAACTTTCTTGAGTTTATTAAAATTGGGACAATAGCATTTTAGTTTAAGTCTTAGAATAAAGATATCTACAGATAAATAAAATCAAGGCTACTTTCAGTGACAACTCATTCGCGTATTTCCACGATTTCAAATATAAAAACTCCGTCTGCTCTTCTCCGTCTAATTCTGTCTATCTAAAGGTCAGTCTGATCTGAGATGGCTGAATCGGTTTTAATTCAATATTTATCGTGATTATAATAGAAATGGTGGTAGAACTATAGTTCGACCGGGGAGGTACCATCGCTGTTCTCATAATCCGCGGTGAAGCAACCTTGTGTTTCGATTGGAGGTGTGGTTGTTACAAGCGTGGCGACATTCTTAACCTCAGGAGTAGTGTCGTATTTACGTACGACCTCGAATAGAACATGAGTTTTGTTTGAGGTTACATGTGGGTGCAGTGACCTTTAACATCAGGTGACCTGCATGCTCGTTTGCTACTCTTCAAATACAAAACAATATATTAATCAATGACTTGTAAAAAGTGTTGAAGTAAATAGAATTTTGACCCGGTACAGACAGTAAAATTTGATGATTATACTTTTGGGTATTGTCATTGGTATTATCTATCAACTCCTTCGTCCTTAACCACTTCACTATGAAAGCCTTTGACGGACTCACGGAAGCTGTATTAATTATGGATATCTTTAGCAAATGCTACGTGTTCAAAATTCTGGGGTAGGCTGCAGACTAGCCTTCGAAGTGCAGATACCACCCAGCCACCCTAGTTACCATAATGCTTTTTACTCCAGGAAAAAAAGGCGTAGGTAACTTAGGTTTACCTCCGCTACCCTAGTTATGATACTGGGAGTATACATATTACCCACGGGAAGAAAGTCAAGGCACATACTTTTTGTTGACATTCGTAAAATCCGTAAAAAATGTATTTGGAATAAAAAGATTTTGATAGTAAGGTAGACGTTGCTCTAGTTCTGAAATTAATAAAACGAAGAAATATTATAAACAATTTATTTTATCTTCTACACTAAGCCAATATAAAATATTTGGTTAATACAATGGGCTAACATATAAATAATAATGTACTATGGTTTGATATTATAAACTTGAGCCATCATAGTGAAGATACAATAATATTTTATCTTAAGATATCTTATAGAAGGTTCACTTGTGATACGCAAGTTACAAAACAACTTTTCCCCATTTTTTATTGCGGCGGTTACCATACCGATCTGACACGCAGAGGGTTAGTTAGGGTTTGATCCCCGGCCGGACAGACATCTAAATGACGAATTTAGATTTCTTTCTGTGTTTGGGTGTTTGTGCACTCGGCTTTTATGTCTCTATGGCACCCATAACACGGTAGATATCCTAGTGTGGGGCTATGAATGTAAAAGGCGTTGGTTCAAAAAAAAGAAAAAAATATTTTTATCTTACCATTAATTTAAAATGAATGACTTTATGTTAAATTAATGTATGACTTATGAAACTTCATTTCACTTTTTGTTTTAAGTTATGTTCATTTAAAATATATACCAACTGACTTTGTCATGTATGATACTACAAAATATATATAGACAGCGATTATGATACATACTTTAAGATAATAATACATCATATTATCTTCACTATGTATCCTCCTCCCTCCTCCTCCTTACTGTGTTCTCCTATTATCATTTGAATTAACATATTTGATAAAATATATATAATAATATACAAAGCTAGATGTTAAATCAAGAAACTCGTAGATACAAAAACATATTTTTAAAAAGAGTTCCGCAAACGAAATTTTGAGATGTTACAGACATATTCATACCGCGAATAAATTAAAGAGCACTTTGCTACAGCTTTGTAAAAAACAAACAATATCCCCACATTCTCCAGAAGTTTAACGAGCAATGGAAATTATATCATTATGCTTGAATTAAGAATAACATTCTTACGTCAATTAATTCCTTACACTAGACTTTACCATAGCTTCGTGAATAAGACGCAACAAAATCCATTATCCAGAAGCTTAAGGTATAATGAAAATTAAAACAACGATGTATGGATTAAGAATAACATTCATACGTCAATCAAAACCGTCTTACATCAATAAGAATCCTCTTACGTCAATCAGTTTCTCCATGTTTCGTCCTCATGTGCCCTCTCCAGCTGCATTTTTGAACGAACGCCATATTACAATGCTCGCACTTAAACCGGCGATCGTCCGCATGTATTCTCATGTGTTCTGTCAGCGTCCATTTTCTACCGTATGACTTCAAACAAACCTCACACTGGAACTCCCTCTGACCGGTATGCTTCACCATGTGCCCGCGTAGCTCTGTTGAGGAGAAAAATGCCTTGTCGCATTGGTCGCACTTATGAGGCCTCTCGATCAAGTGGTGTCGCTTCATGTGTATCATCAAGGCGTTCTGGTGAGCGAATATTTTGTCACACGCTTGACATTTCCTCGCAAATGTGGGAACTCCGTGCACTCTCTCCAGATGCATGTCCTTTTGACGTGTATCACTAAACCTGTCATTACAGTAGCGACACCTGTTTCTCTTCGAATGGAAGTGCGCTTGGTACTCGTGAGCTTTCTTTTTCAAATTAGTAGTGAACACTTTGGGGCAGTATTCGCAATTAAATACACCCGTTTTGTGACAGGCCATATGGAAGTACAGTTTCTTCCGATTAACGAAACCTGTATCACACTTATCACAATCGAAATTCCTATAATGAACGCTCATGTGCTCCATAAGAGCCTTGAATTTGTTGAAAACGTTGTGACAAACGAAGCATTGAAGACATTCACTATCGAATTTGAACGGCAGTATCTGATGTTTGATGTCTGTATACATTTTCTTGTCGTGTACTGTTGTCAAGTGATCTATCAACAGTTCCAAGGTGTCAATACTTTGATTACATATTTTACATTGTAAACCCGTTATGTCAAGTTTAATGCAAAGTCTATAGCTGTCTTTACCTATAACTGAAGCTATTTCTTTGATCACATCGTGTGATTCTTCTGTGTGTTTTTTTAGATCTCCTGGTTTTGGATACTGGTCCTCGCAGAAACAGCAAGCGTATCCTCTCCCAGCGTGACAGCGAATCGGCGTCGCGTTCGACCACTGCAATATTTGTATAGCGTTCGTTTTATGCTTCTTCATATTATCGCCATTGTCTACCAGTTTTGAATTAACAGTTTTCTTCTTGACATTAACCTTTTCTTGTTTCACAATTTTTGATTCCGTGGTATTTGGCTCTCTTTTGAAGTCACTGTTACGTTGAAAACCTAAAAAGAAAATACTAAATTATTGCCAGCAACGCTTCCAACCATCAGATATTGATTAGTTTAGTATCACTATTTTATTTCATACTTATATGTTAATTCGAATGGTATTATACTTGATGAGGTCTTGGAACACGAACGCTAGTGCGGCCGCACACACCTGGTATGTTTTTTCGCGAGAGCGGGACAACAACAATGGAACTACGTTCGTGTCTTCTCGCGTTGGGTTAGCGTCGGCGACACAGCTGGTGTGTTTGGCCGCAGTCTTGCGTAGGTTTAAATGCAACACACCGTACGCGTGCAGGCCACGTGTGGACAGATAGTAAAACACGTCGTGTGTGTTTACCGCAGTCAACGGGTTAAACTGTTGTGAAACGAAGTGTTTTAAGATTATACATCTACTTAGAATACAAAATGTTACTTAAAGTGTATGTACTCTTTTCCTTATTTCATTATACTACTTTTTTATAATTAAACTGATCGATAAGGCTGACGGGCCGATTGATGAAAAATGGTCACTGTCCCCTATGGACATTTGCAACATCGGAGGAGTCGATGCATCGCTGGCTTTGAAAGAGAGCTCTCTTTGCACCTTTCTTGAAGAACCCCACGTCATAGCGCACCGGAAATACTTCAGGAGGAAGTTTGTTCCACATTTTGCACGTACGAGGCAAAAAGGAACGCGCAGTGAAGTACGTAAAGTGATATCTAAACGTAAAGCTCTTATAACCTAAGAGTAAAACCGCAGTTTTGTTGTTATTTAAAATATGTGAAATAAAATCAATGCGCATTTGAATGTAAGATTTATTGATGTGATTGATGTGACTTGACCACTTGCGTGGCGTATCGGTCACCATACCGATCTGTTACGCAGAGGGTTTCGGATTTGAGTACCAGCCAGGCTGTAGGCGACGTATTTATTAATATTTATATTTGATTTTATGTTATACTTTTAGTTTATTTTTTATTGTTAAAACAGTATCTGGTCACAAACCACACTGGCAAACTAGAAACAAAATGGTATTTCAAATATAATTAAAAAAGAAAAGAACAAAAACAAAAAACTAAACTTTTCTTCGAAAGTGCGGATTGGTAGACGTCACACACCTTCAAGAACTTTATAGAGAACTCTCAGATGTGTAGGTTCCCCAGTGTGAGAGGCCGGAATCTTAAACATTAGTATGATAGATATGGTATCATAAAATTAGAACCGAGGCAATGATGATACTATATCATATTATTCTAAGATATCTTATAGCAACTTCAGTGTTTAGAGAGGATAATGTGTAACACCCAAGTAACTTTGTCACATCATACAAGGACGAGTACACAAATACTCGGACCCGGAACAGCGATCTAAACTCCGTGTGTAGTAAGTATGGTTACTGCTATGACACGTGGGTCGTCAATAGTCGAACTTGTAGGCCTCTCGATCTAGTCGAAAACCGATCTAAGGGGCGCAAGGGGGCAAGGCGGGCTATACTCCAAACGGTAAAAATGAGGACCGGCAAAATTGACACGGTTCCACGAAGAGGAAAATCTTATAAAAAATGTGCTGAGTCCTGTAGGTAAAACACGTAAGTCCGTTAAAAATTGCGCAACGCCATTTCTGGAACAACATGCTCATGACTTGTAAGGTGTCATTGTAAAGGGTGGCATAGATTACTTTTACCCGAAGCAGCTAAATAGCTAATTTGGGGCCTAGATCTAGTGGTCTCGTTTCATAAACAAATGTCACATACTTTTCATTTTTTCGCGAATGAAGGCACTCCGTGTGTGTCTTCTAAATGCATGTCCCTCTGACGTCCATCACTGAACGTATCAATACAATATGGACATTAGTTCCTCTTCGAATGGAAGTATACTTGGAATTCTCGAGCATTCCGTTTCATCCGATTAACGAAATCTGTGTCGCACTTATTACAAACTACCTGCAATTTATGTTCATGTGTTCCAGTAACGTATTGAATTTATCAAAAATTTTATGGCAGATGAAACGCTTAAGCGTTTGACTTTTAAACTTGAAAGGAAATATTTGATGCTTGATTTGTATAATTTTTTTTGTTCTGTATTGTCGTTAAATAGTCTATTAAGAAGTTCCACAGTATCAAAATCTTCTTTACATATATTACATTGTAGTGCCGTTATGACGAGTTTGATGCCCAGCCCGTATATGGTTTTACCTACAACCGAAGATATTTTTTTGATCACAGCGTGTGATTTTTTTGTATGTTTCTATAGGTCTTCTGGTTTCGTGTACTGGTTTTCGCTAAAACAGCTCTACCAGCAAAGGAGCGAAACGGTGTAGATTTGATTGCAATATTTTTATAGTGTTTGTTTTAAACTTCTTCATATTTTCCGCGATTTTGATTTAACAGCAATTTTCTTGATATCAGGCTCTTTTTCCTCTGAATCATCTTCTGATTCTATGCTGTTGGTCTCTATTTTGAAAATACTTTTACATTGCAAATCTAAAAAGAAAATACTAAATTATCGCTGGTAATGCTCCCAATCATCACTCCTTTATACGTTTTACAAAATCACGCGTAGTTCATTCGATACTTATTTTACTTGATAAAAGTCCTTTTTAAATTGTTGGGTATTATTTAAGGAGGTACAAAAAAAGTTTATTTAAACTTTCTGCAACGTACTCCTCGTTCGTTTATATCAAAAACTTCTATAATCTATGAGTAAAGTAAAACTATAATCTAAATAAAAGTGTAAATGGTCATTTGTACGGAGTCGCTAATCTCTGAAAGCATTTCACAGATTGCTATGAAATGCACAACGTTGTATTTAAATACGCATATAAAACTATATACTTGCGAAAAGTAGATACTACACCCATAGTAGGTGAAAAACTTTAAACCGTAACCTGAAATGTGATATCTCTTTTACATTTATTTTAATTAAATGAACCATATTGAACCACAGCAACGCGTGGCCGGGTACCGCTAGTTTTAAAAGAAACCAATGAGAACTTTTCAGTAAGATTTATTTTCCTATTTGATGTAATATTGTTGAATTATTTAAACTTGCTCCCCGTGTTTCGAGCGCATGTGACCTCGCCAACTACATTTCTGGACAAAAGCCATACCGCAGTGTTCACATTTAAATCTACGGTCGTCAGCATGGATCCTCATGTGTTCATTCAGCGTCTTCTTCCTTCCATACGCCTTGTGACACACATCACACTCGAACTTCCTCACGCCTGTGTGTTTTACTACGTGATTCTTCAATTCGGACACTGAAAAGAAAGTCATCTCACATTCCGTGCATTTGTACCGCCTGTCCATCAAATGTAGTCGCTTTATGTGTACCGTGTAGTCCTTTTGATTAATAAAAGTTTTATCGCACGCTTGGCATTTTAGCGATTTCGATTGTACCCCGTGTACTTTGGCCAAGTGCTTCTCCTTCTTGCGATAATCCTTGAACTTCTCGCTGCAGTAACCACATTTGTTTAACGTCGTCGAGTGAGTGTGAACACACTTTTCGTGGGATCGTTTCTTCCTGAACGTGTCAAACACTTTCGGACAAAAATCACAGTTAAACTTCCCAAGTTTATGGCTTTGTGCGTGCTGGGCGAGTATCACGCGACTCACGAACCCCGCATCGCACACCTCGCAAATATAATTCCTGTAATGTATATTCATGTGCTCTAACAACATCTTGAATTTGTGATAAACGTTGAGACACATGAAGCACCTTAGGTTGTCGGAATCGAATTTGAAAGGAAGCACTTGATTCCTTATGTCTGTATGCATATTTCTCTTATGTACACTCTTCAAGTGATCGATCAGTTGTTCCAAGGTGTCGATATTTGCGTTACAAATGTTACATTTCAGAGCTGTAATGTCCAATTTCACGTGGAACTTATACATGTCCTTTCCTTTCATAAAGTTGATTTTGGCTTTCTCGTCGTGTGAGTCAATTGTGTGCCTTTTCAAATCGGCCGGGTCTGGGAACTGTTCAGTGCAAAAGCAGCAAGCGTATCCGATACCGCCTCTGCATCTTATCGGAGTTGCATTCGAGTTCATCAGTATCTCCCTCATGTTAGCTCTATGTTTTTGTAACTCGCCACCCTTTTTAGGCTTTTCGTCATTGACTTTAGTTTTACCTCGTTTAAGTTTTATATCTGTCTCATCAGCGACACTTGTTGGTCCATTAACAGATTTGATGGTACGTCTCGCACCTACAAAGAAAAGGACATGTTATTCATTGTTGTCACCAATGTTTTCCGAAGATAACGTGGATTAGAATTCAGTATGAAGTAGAAACGGATTGCTAGCTTCCTCCTGATGGTGTTCTGGGAATGTGTATTGTTTGTAACTGAGATGACTGTGAATTTTAAATAACTCTTATTGATTTATTTTCAGATATTGGAGCAATGAGATACTTTCATTTGCCCCTATCCGTGCTTTATGTCTAGATTAATATAATAAAGCTGAAGAGTTTGTTAGTTTAAACGCGTTAATCTCTGGATGTACCAGTCGAATTTGATTTTTATTAAAATTAGATTGGCTATTGGTTGCGGTAACATTTAGGTTATTATAGAAATTAATATGCAAAATTTAGGCAAAAACGCATGCACCGTGGCACCCACGACACAGGGAAACCTAGTGTGGGTTTGTGATTATATAAAACTTTTTTTAACTTTGGCAATCGTTTTCATATTCGTGTCATCATCAAGCGTGTACTGTCCCATTCTTGGACCCAGATTAAGACAAAAAATTTAGGCAACAATCCACCACGATGGCCAAGGGCCAATTGATGAACTTCACACAACTTCGAGAGATGTATACAAAATTCAGGTATGATTTTCTTAATTTTCCTTTGCTTGTAAAACAAATGATAATGAATTTCTAAAACGCATATAACTTTGAAAACTTAGTTGCATCGGATTCGAATTTGTAAAACCCTAGTGTAAGAGGCCATTATTATTTTTAGGAGATTATATGATGAATAAGTACATCTGAGAATAGATATCTCTGGAAATAAGTAAGATGATTACACTTAGTAATATTATAAGAATGTATATTTTATTACTTATTTTATTTTTGTGACTCATTATTTTATTTATATTTCTAATCTAATATTTGCTGGCCTTTGTTTTGTTTCCTTTATTTTATTTTTAGTATATAAAATTGCATTATGTACTATTTATATTTTTAAGAAACTTTTAAATTCCTAACCCGATTTAAGAATAATTAAGAAAACATTTAAAACTAGCAGCCAACCGTTTGAATATGTTAGGTGACGATACCTTCCGTATGATCGTTATTTTAAGTCAAGACGAACACCGTTTGTACTTCAGAATTGTTTCTTCTCATGCAAGTGTTTATTGTTTTTTTTGAGAATAAATTCCTTAAACCTTATTTCTAGACTTATAACCCATGACGCGCTTGACGTCATCATACTTTGCCAAGGTCTGCGGGTTTTGTCTTCAGCCAGGCAGACAACCAAATAAAGAATTCCGTATTATGCTCAAAGTTTGAGCGTTATGGACGAGTCCGTATAGATATATCCTCGTAAGACTATATATGTTCAGAAAGCGTTCTTGGAATGATAAAACCGTAACAGTTTAGGTTTTAATTAGCAAAATTGTGGTGAGAAAACATTAACATTCTTCCTTTAAAACAGCTATTGAGAATTTGAAAGGAGGTCTATATCAGTTCTTTATTTTTCTATCTGCACGCGGATGACAGTAAGTATGCAGGTGCGGTCGGCGCAGGCGCGCATGTGGAGATGACGTGAACGTTACTAGCCGACACTTGACATTAAGATGTCTAGTGGTAGAACGATATTTTAACAAATATTGAGGGAACCACCTAGTTAGTATAAAAGTAATCTCTGGTCATTCGACGGTCTTTTTATAGTCCCGCTAGTTGATACGTAGACACTTAGCGCTAATGTATTCGCGGAAAGAATGTAACATATTTACATAATGAATCGGTTATACTAATTAATAAAACTGAGGGCTTTATATTATATAATCACAATACAATGCAAAACACTTTATTGCAAACCAAATGAAAAACGAACATAAATAAACAAGGTATGTCAACAGGCGGTCTTATCGCTAAAAGCTATCTCTTCCAGATAACTATAAACTAGAAGAGATCTAATAAAAAGAAAGAAAAAGTGTAGAAGTATAGATGTAATTAGAAATACGCAAAACACGTCCATGAGTTCGATACAGATAAAGTGAGGAGAAATAATTATGTATCAAGGTATGTAATGTAATTGAAAATTAAAATCCCAGTTCAATTCAACCATTTATTTATCTAAAATCAAATGCCACTAAACTTAATTCGACTATTAAATTTTGTGTTGTAACTACATTATTGCGTAGACAATTGATATAAAAACTTAACACTCTACATGTAATAAATCGTAAGTTTAGATATACACCGCCATCTATAGTCGCTCTGAAGAAGTAAAATATGTAAATGGAAGTTATTGATAAGACCGATTTAACGATAGGTAAATAGCAGATAACAGTTGAAAATAGTATTAAATATGTTAGTTTTTTCTTAATCCATGATGACAGTAAACTTTGATTATATACTTCATTAGACAGTCCATATAAGCGGTTGGATTTAAGGAGTGGAGTGGGGGACGGGGAGCGCAGGTCGACTTACTGACATGATCGCGGCGTCAGGAAACGAATTTATGATGATTAACAGGCCGTTTTTGAACTCATTGGCCTGGAGCGCCAAGATTGGTGACCCTAGCACAAGCTACATCGATCTCTAGAGAAACGCACATGAGCCCTGCACTGTAGACTCCATTTTATATTAAAATGCCTCATTTGTTTTCTATCAAAAATTAAAAAAAGGGAAAAAGTTTTGAAACGGCAATGGGAAGAGTAATGAAATTATATTATCATAAAAAGTTTTGATTATCATATAATGTGTGAACACTGTTTGTATATTTTATAAATATCTGTGTGTGTGATGTGTAAAATTGCATAGGCACTCTTTAGACTTACACAGAGTTGGCGTTTATTTTCTTGCACATTTTCTCGTCGGCGATTATTAATATAGTCAAGTACATAATCAAAGGGTGTATTTTAGGATAGAATTACTTTTTAACAATCCGGGATTATATCTTCATCATCATCAGTTTATTATTGATCCACCGCTGGGCACGGGTCTCCTCTCAGAATGAAAAGAGTTAGACATAACACGCGGCCAGCGTAGTGGACCATCGAGTTCACTACGCTCGCCAAGTGAAAATTCGTAGACTGCACACACCTTTGAAAACCTTATGAAAAACTATTAAATGTGTAGGTTTTCTCACGATGTTTTCCTTCACTATATTCAACTATATTGGTCAATCATGTAACTGATAAAATTAGATTAACATTAAAATATTTTCGTTAATAGTGTGTTCGCGAAAAATCGTGATTTAAAGTTTGCATTTCTTTCGCACGTAACGTAACGCATGCGACGTAAAACATATATCGATATTTTCAAACCATTAACTGTTGACTGCGGTAAAAACACACGTCGTTTTATTGTAACTGTTGTGTTATTGTAATTGTTTTATTGTAATTGTTGCGCGTGTAGCATGCATACATACGGGGTGTTGCATTTAAACCTACGCAAGACTGTGGCCAAACACCTGTTGTATTTTCACCGGCATTACGCCAGAATGGGACAACACAAAAGTGGTTCCGTTGTTGTTGTCCTGCTCTAGCAAAAAAAAACACGCCAGGCGTGT
Source organism: Phareas burnsi (assembly GCA_018249415.1). NCBI lineage: Eukaryota > Metazoa > Arthropoda > Insecta > Lepidoptera > Hesperiidae > Phareas > Phareas burnsi. The sequence goes on along the minus strand of DWKL01000007.1, from coordinate 21,974 downwards.
GGCCGTACGAGTGACTTGCCAATAAACAGGTCAGGTGTGTGCTGCCGCACCAGCGTTCATGTACGCCCCAAGACTGCGCGGGAAACATACCTGTTGTGTTTCAGACGGCACGGCTGGATTGTTTGAAATATTAGCGCCACAAACAAGGTGTTAATATGTACCGATAAAAACTTAACAATTATGAATAACATTAACGATTAACTTCTTCTCATTATCGTCATCAACATCATTATATCGTTCGACAGATATTTAAAAATGGTTTGGAGCTATCTAAATTACTATTTATTAAAATTCAACTCTCTCATAAATAGTCTTTTTCCCATTTCTTATTTTTCAACTATGGCTTGGAAAACTTCAAAAAAATGTAGGATAAGAGTGTATGTGTGTAATTTAAAAATGATATTAAGATATATATATATATATATAGAAGTTAACGCTAATCTATATTACTATTATTATCAATACCTAACGTATTATCTATTACGACTATCACAAGTATTGGTACTAAAATTATTCTCGCTTTGTTATTTTTGTGGACAGTTTCACTTTCAATTTCTTTTCTTGTTTCGTCTTGTTGGGCGACTCAAAATGTACTCTCCAGAGCCCCGATTTTTGTCTTAGTATATATACTGTCTTCATCCATTCTGTCCATTTCGCTTCATCTGGAGTAAGTTTTTTTATGTCGAAACAACGAACAATAGACATTGGCGCAATTATGGTGTTTTCAGCGGGTACCTGAACCGAATTTTTGGGTACTCTTTATTAATTGAACTCCATAATCTAGGAATCTCGGTCAGAAACCACAATGAATTGGTTAACTAAGGGAGATGTCTTGAAAACGTCACTATGTGGGATTACAATCTCGTGTTAGCACGAGTTGGGGCTCACCATATTGTCTAGCCGTTTCTTTTAATTCGACAGCTTATTTCTTTAATTTCCTTGGACACTTATGTTTTCCGAGGCAACCAATTATTTTTATTACTTTATCGCCTACGCTACTAGACTGACCCAACAGCCTGATTGATATCTTCGCCAGCTGTTGTACCTGTTCAAATTCTGGCACTGAACCAGTCCGAAGTAAACCGGACCACCCCTAGTTACGCCAATGACAATATCCACCGCTCATATCAGTCCATTTCTTCAGGATGTTTCGTCCTCAAGTGTACAGTCAAGCTGCACTTTTGCACGAAAGTCATCCCGCAAAACTCGCACTTGTACCGGCGATCATTCGCGTGTATCCGAAGATGTTCGCGTAACGTCTTCTTCCTCCCGTATCTCTTGAAGCAGACATCACATTCGAATGCCCTTATTTTTGAATGCTTCACCATGTGCGTCACTAACGCGCTGTTGGAGAAGAACTTCATCTCGCATTCGGTGCATTCGTGTTTCTTCTCCATCAAATGGTGTCTCTTCACGTGTATTCTCAGAGCGTCACGGTTCGCGAGCGTCCTGTCGCACGCTTGACACTTTACTGCCACCGACTTGGCGCCGTGCACCGTCTCCAAATGCAACTCTTTCTTTCTGAGATTGGTGAACTTCTCGTTGCAATAGCCGCACTTATTCCTCAAGTTGGAATGTACGTGGACGCCTCTCTCGTGCGCCACCTTCTTCCTCATCGTGTCGAAAATCTTTTCGCAGTATTCACAGGAATACACTCCAATGATGTGGCGGTCCAAATGCGAGTTGAGACCTCGCCGGTTGATGAAGCCAGCGTCGCATATATCACACACGAAGTTCCTAAAGTGCTTGTGCATATGCTCGAAGAGGCATTTGAACGTACTGATATCGAGAGAGCAAATAGCACAACGGAGGACGTCGCTGTTAAATTTAAAAGGGATAATGTGATTCTTTACATCAGTGAAAATGTTTCTGTTGTGGATGTTTAACAAGTGATCGAAGAGATTTTCTAAGGATTCGATACTTTCATGGCACATTTTGCATTGCAAGCCAGTGATGTCGACTTTCATTGAAAACGTCTTCAGATCCCTCTCTTTCTTGAATCTGGCTGTAGTAATATCCCTGAAATGTTCCTTTAGGTTGTGGCTTTTCAAGTCGGCTGGTTCAAGGAAACGTTTTGGACAGAAGAAACACAAGTAGCCAATGTCACTATGCGAGCGAATGAGCGTAGCATTCGACCAAAGCAGCACCTCTTTTATGTTATTCCGATGTTTGTCCAATTCTTTTATGAATTTGATGACAGATTTCTTCCCAACTAGCCTCTTAACTTTAGTACTTTTCACATCACTTACATCTTGTAATTTTTCACCGACATGATCACAAGTCTCATTGAATTCCTTTAAAACCACATCATTGTCTAAATCGACTTCGGTCTTCAACGCGCCTACTTTATAATTTTCAAAGACGTCTTCCTTCGTTTCGTGGTGTATACCTAAAAATGCAAAAACATTTATGATTTTATTGTCATTGGAATCAAAATCTTAAGGGGGTTCCTTTGTTTGTTTTAGAAAAAAGAAGGTAATAATAATAATCATAATACTTAGTAATAATTTTCATTTAAAGATATTATACGTAATAAATAGAAGTAATTTTGGCTTCAACCTTTTTTATATCTCACTGCTGGGTACGGGTCTCTCTCCACAACTGGGAGAGGACTGGAGTATACTCTACCACGCTGTTCCAATGCGGGTTGGGGGAGATAAGGGTTAGTGGCCAAACTGTGTTGAATGTTTTCAAACCGCACACAAGGCCTCTGGTAAGGTTTAACGACTACTGTCCAATGATAACAACCAGGTCCGACAGATATACGTGCCCTCCGAAGCACGGAAGTGCGCATGAAATTTAGCAACTAATGGTAACCCATCCAACTTCCGACCGCGGCCGACGTTGCTTAACTTCGTTGATCGGTTACGAACTACGCAAGCCACGGAGTTATACGCACTTCAACGAGTAATTTATAACCTTATTAATAATGTAGAAGAAATATATTCTGTGTTGACATCATTATTCGCGATATAATTCGTTTGTTTGACATGAAAATAGGCGTTATCTGATAAAATAGCAGTAATTTAGAAACCGTCAGTCGCTTCGCTTCAATTTTAGTTATTTGTATAGATTATTATATATTGGTATTTATTTATTATTAGATAATCCAACAGCAAAGAGTAATCTAGCATGTGCATTGTACGTCTTCGTTCGTTGAATATCTCTGAACCAAATCTGATAGTAACTTATAATTAATGTTCAAGCTAATACTTATTAGTTTTGTTATAAAATGGCTTCACTTTATCGGATAATGGCTGAACAGTTCTTCTCTCAAAATATTAAGCTCGATAGGCAGCGAGTAATTCGATGGGATAGTTTAATTTGTAAATGGCATAATTAAATTTGTAAATATCATCATCATCAACCCATTAATGTCCCATTGTTGGGAATGCGTCTCCTCTCAGAATGAGAAGGTAAGTAAATGGCATGAAATTAAATTATTAATATCAATCACAATTATGTTAATTTACAACTATAGCATAATTTATATTTTATGATAACAGTTTATGAATAATATAATACCGGCGCTTAACAAAAAGTTAGTATAATTTTAGCATTTGTTCATATTTTTCAACTTATAAGTAAGTATGTATCGACATTAAGTAAGCCTATGCTTCCTTAACTTAGATACTTGCTTACTTTTGTAAGACAACATAGGCTTACGTAACGTAGATACTAGCTTACTTTTTAAATTTAAGCATATACTTACTTAATGTAGATACTTGCTAACTTATCTTAATAATAAGGTATATGAAAAATACAAAAAAAACATTAATTGAATACGATATTTACTTAAAAAACAAAATGAAAATGAAACTATGAGAAAACAATCTATTTGTTAGTTCACTTTAACAAAACATACAGAAACGAAACGACAAAATTAAAAGTTAAATTGATATTAACATTCACGAGTACACCTATTCAATGTCCGCCTGTGACGTCATCACCTTCACTCTCAATTCTGCTTCATAGCAGCAGTGAAATGCCGTTGTATTCATGGGTTGCACTGACCACTTAACATTCGGTGTCATGCACGCTCGTTTGCTACTCTTTAAACATAAGAAATAAACAATAAATTGATTATAAAGTGGCCTGCACGCTCATTCTTTTCAAACATAAAGAAAAAAAACCTAAGTACACAGCAATATGTTAAGCTATATAACACTAATTCTGCAAGTTTACATCACTGTTTACATCACCTCTAAATGGTTTAACCCACGAAGTCATTACACATATTGCTCTATAATGTATCCCCGAATTTCGAACACATCTGTCCTCAGGTGTTCGGATACCATTACTGCGGCGCCAACATTCGAAACAATTTAGCCCTTCAGCCGGTCACACAATAGGTATGTTTCCCGCAGTTTTGATAAACACACGAACGCCAGTGAAGCGGCCGACGGCTGAAGTGTTTTTTCATCAGAACGGGACAACAACAATGTGACAACGATCGTGATGTCTTGCTCTGGCGTATCGTTGGCGAAAACACAACTGTGTTTAGCCGCAATCGTGTATAGATTTAAATGCAAAGCACCGTACGCGTACGGATCGCACGTGTTTTTACATTTGTTTGCAGCAGCCAACGGGTTAATAACTTTACTTTATCTCCCTGATTAGATACTATATGTATTGCCTTCAAATACATCTACAGATGAATGAATATTGCAACGTAATCATGGTAGCTTTTGTTTAGAACGCATTGTCTCCATAAATTACTTTAACATTTCTGTCTTATATAAAACGCATGTGTGAAATTAGTTTGTAAATGATTATCATTCCAACAATGGCTTTAAAGTGTCGCCTACTGTTTACATGGTAGGTATAAAGCACTTACTATAATTAGATTTATGGACGATATCTTTAGAACGTATGTATCCATACTCTCCAGACGCATTTCTACAGAATGTCCACTAATAGCTTTATTTCATTTCTCCAACAATAGCTTTAAACTGTCTCCTTCTGTTTGTATGATATATGTAAGGCACTAACTGTAACCGCATCTATGGACGATATGTTTAGAATGCATCCATACTCTCCAGACGCATTTCTTCACAAACGCCATTTCAATAATACCTTTACTTTCACTTTCTTAGTAAATATATCTTCAAATGCATTTGCAGACGAATTAATTAAGCAGTGTAATCACTGTATTCTCGTGTTTAGAATGCATTGTCACATCCAGCTGCATATCAAGAACGTACCAAACTAAAGAACGACCTAACGTACGAACACATTTACTCAAAGTGATTCGAACGCAATTAGTAGATTACCATCTCTCCAACAATAGCTTTAAACTGTCTCCTCCTGTTTTTATGGTGTGTCTAAGGCACTGATATTTGCACTAACTGTTGCATTTATGGACGATATATTTAGAACTCGTGTATTTACCACTCGCCAGAAGCTTTTTTACTGAACGTCCATTAATAGCTTGAGTTCGGCTCCCTATATGTATATAAAATCTTTAAATACATTTGTAGCCGAATTAATTTTGCAATGTAATCACTGTAGTCTGTGTTGAGAACAAATTGTCTCTACAAATTGCTTTACCATGTTTCCTCAGTATAGAACGTATATTCGCTAGTACATTACCATCACTCCAATAATAGCTTGTAAACTGTCTCCTTTGTATATGTAAGAGAATAATTGTAACTGTAATTATGGACGAAGTGTTTATAATACATATAACCTCCCCACTTGCATTATGAAACAAGTACCATTCATCTAATAGATTTAATATTTCGCTGAATTTAGAACGTATGCATCTCCAGTATTAGTAGGTAAATCACTTTTCAAATTGCTTTAAACTATCTCCCCATGTTTGGAACGCATGTGTGCTCTCCAACTGCATTTCTGTACGAATGCCATTCCGCAAATCACACACTTGTGCCGTCTGTCATTCGCATGTATTCGCATATGCTCGCGTAATGTGTTCTGTCGACCGTAACACTTGCCGCATATCACACACTCAAACTCCCTAGTACCAGTATGCTTCACCATGTGCCGGCTCAGTTCAGTTTTAACAAAGAAACTCATGTCGCACTCTGTACAGCTGAATTTCCGCTCCAACAAATGATCTCTTTTCATGTGCATTTTCAACGAATTCTGACTCCCAAACTGTCTATTGCAAGCCTGGCAGATAACTGGTGGTAGCTTAACACCATGATATTCGGCCAAGTGCTTGTCTTTCTGTCTTGAATCTCTGAATCTCTCATTACAGTATCCGCATTTGTTCAGGAGTATCGCGTCATTATGAACGCATCTCTCGTGCGAATGTTTCTTGAGGTACGTGTCAAACACTTTTGCGCAGAACTGGCACTGAAAGATACCCAGTTTGTGCGTGTGCATGTGAATCCTGAGGGTGTTTCTGTTAATGAACCCAGCGTCGCAATCCTTGCACGTGTAGTGCTTATAATGCGTGTGCATGTGCTCATGTAACATTTTAAACTTATTGAAACCTTTAAAGCAAATGCAGCATTGAAGATTTGTCGAATCAAATTTGAATGGTATCATTTGATTTTTGACATCGGCAAAGATTTTCCTATTGTGTGTTCCATGCAAATGCACCATTAAATCTTCAAGGCTATCAATGCCACTGTAGCATATATTACAGCGCAGGTCAGTAATATCCAATTTCGCCAGAAAACTATTCTCAAATGGGCGATTCATGAACTTCGCCCCCTCAATTCCCTTATGATTGTCTAAACAATGTTCCTTAAGATCGGCTGGTTCCAAATATTTCTCATCGCAAAAGCAGCATTCGTAACCAAAGTCTGTTTTCGATTTAATTAGACTTGCATTTGAGCATAAAATTATCTCTTTCAAGTTACTAAGTTGTTTGTACATTGGTGTTATGCGTTTCAATGTATCCACCACATGCTTCGTCTCAGTCTCTTCTCGGTGGATGGTAATAATTTTAATGGATTTCTTAGTTTTCCTTGAACGCTTTTCTAACTTTATGATGTCTACGTGATGTCGGGAACCTAGAAAGAAAATAATATTTTATTGAATTTCATCGGGCGTGCGCAATGCATCGCTATGTTTGATTTTCATATTAAAGCCTGGATGAAGAATTAATCATATTAATCAAGACATGAGAAATTATTTACGTAAATTCGGATATTTTTATATGTGTAATAAATGTTTATCTAGCGTTTCTGAGCGTAGATAATATTTATGAAAAATATATGATAAAGAGGAAATAAGGGTAATTATAATAATTTATAATGAACTCACTAAAACAAATGTGGCTCGACAGGTTCTATTCATCAGCCCTCAAAAGTTCTCAGTTTTGATATATGTCTTTCCTAGAAAAGAGGGTTTTGACACCGCGGTCTAGTCACCACACTGACCGCGCATGGCTGTGTGTTAATGATCGCAATGGATAAATAACTTAGCGCAGATACGCTGCTAACCATCACCTAATTAGATTCCTCCGATCTGGCAGTCTGATATCCAGAGAAAGGGATAATGGGATTATATAGAAGATTTTGTCTATCTATCAATCTATCAGCCTTTAGAAATCCACTGCTTGACGTAGGCTTCGTCTACATAAAGCCAACCAATCCGATCTTCTGTCTTTCCATCGAAGGTTATGATATATAAATCATCAATGATTCACCATCATTATCTCATTACTGTCTTACTACTGGACGTAAGTCTCCTCTTAGAAGTAAAAAAGGTAAGGGTCCACAATTCATATTGGCCAAAAAGCGGTTTGTTAGACTTCGCAATTTCGAAAACTTTCACCATATTGTTCCTCGGTTTCCCTATATTTTCGCTATAAGATCAAAGCGCAGAGGTTAATCAAAACTGGTTAATTATATTAAATATAATAAAATAATATAATAAAATTAAGATTTAAATCAAAACTGTCTGTGGTATTTCGAAACTCATACTGTTGAGTTCCATTTGTACCTCCGTGTAAGGACCTTCAAATAAAACCACAAATTTATTAAAATAATATATTCACTAAGCTTAAATAACTACCAGTTTAAAAATGCATTTATGAATATGTATATTACCCTCGATATTAATATCAACAATACTCGTGTTACATTCTCCTCATTTTAATTTTCTTAACCATAACCCTCTTAATTTTTTGTATTTGTTTTATCTCCATAGTTATAAAGATTTTAGAGAAAAATACAGTTGATATTACATTTGCAATATTGAGATTATTGACATGCATTTTCATTTATTTTATTGAATTTACATTTGTTCTCCGTATATTGATGCTGAGAAAAGAGCATGGAAAGCTTACAATTGTAGAGGCTTTGCATATGATCTACTTTAACAAGTATCTCAGTGTTGGGCACGGATCGCTTCTCACAATGAGGATTAAGTCATAATCCACTACGTTGGTGTGCGAATTCTTACTATTAAAAGCTGGAACCTACCCCAGCTCGAAATGAGACAAATTTATAGTATAACATCATGCTTATTACGCAAGTGTGAACGCAAAGTGCATTTTTGCACGAAACCCATTCCGCAGTGTTCACATTTGTGCCGCCGGTCGTCCGCATGGATCCGCATATGCACTTGCAGGGTGCTCTTTCTCCCATAGGACTTCAAACACACTTCACACTGGTGCGATCTCTCCCCAGTGTGTTTTAGCATATGGTTCTTCAGCAGATCGCTCTCGTAAAATCTCATATCGCATTGGTCACACTTGAATTTGCGCTCCATCAAGTGATCTCTGTGCAAATGGATTCTATAAGCGTTTTGACTCGTAAAGGTCTTCTCGCATGCTTTGCATTTCAACACAACCAAATTGGTGCCATGTGCGTCGGACATGTGCTTCAGCTTCTTCTGGTAGCTGATGAATTTCTCGTCACAAATGCCACACTTATTGATCATATTAGCGCGCTTATGGACCGCACTTTCGTGGGACTTTTTCTTTCGGTGCGTATCGAATTGTTTCGAACACAGGTTACAATTGAAGACGCCCTTCTCGTGAGACTTTGCGTGATGGCGCAAAATATCGCGGTACACAAACCCCGCGTCACAGACCTTACAAACGAAATTTCTATAATGCATATTCATGTGTTCCAACAGGCTCTTGAATTTTATGAACTGTATAGAGCAAAGGGCGCATCGCAATTCACCATCCTCAAACTTAAAGGGCAGAAGAAAATTTTTAATGTTTTTATGCATCGTTTTATCGTGTTTGTATATTAAATGGTCTATCAGTTTTTCTAAGCTCTCCATCGCGATATTGCAAATGCTACATTCAAGTCCAGTAACGTCGAGTCTAACAGAGTAAACTTTCATTTCCTTCATGAGTTTCTCCTTTGTATCCTCGTCATGGATGGCCAGGGTGTGGATTTTCAGTGCCGCCGGGTCTGGATACGTATCAGGGCAGTAGCAGCAAGCGTATCCTTTAGCCTTTAGCCCACGAAACGGTGTTGCATTTGAGCAACGGATAATCTCTCTGAAGTTTATACGATTTTTCACTAACTCCAACCCATGACAGATATCTGGTCTCGCTGTTTTCAACTCTGGATCTAAGTCAAGAACTTCTTTCAATGCTTCACATTCTTCGTCTGTATCATTTATTTCCAATGTGACATGATCCTCATGTAGACCTACAAACAAAAGTTTACATCCTTAAAGGCGAGTTTCTCGTAATTGCTATTACCTACGATTGTTAAGATCTAGAAATTACCTAAAACGGTTCCGTCTCAAATTCCGAATAAATATCTTCCTCACATATAGTATGTAAAATATTTATTTCTAACAAAATATCTTTAAGATGATGTTAAATGTTAAGTTTAAATATAGCTTCACCCGTCATTCAGATTTTTAATTATATGAAATGAATGAAATATGTATTAATTAAATAATACAAAGGGCATATTAAACAACTTTTATTACTATAGGATACAAATAACAGTAACATATTAATTATATTTAAGTCTATTTATAAACAAACATTTAGAAATAATTTTACACTTGCTCCCCATGCTTAGAGCGCATATGCCCTCGCCAACTGCACCGTTGAACAAACGCCATTCCGCAATGTTCACACTTGAAACGACGGTCGTCCTTGTGGATTCTCATGTGTTCGCGCAAAGTGCTCTTCCTTCCATAAGACTTGAAGCAGACGTCACACTGAAACTCCTTTATCCCAGTGTGTTTTACCATGTGCTTATCTAGTTCTGACTTCTTGTAGAAGCTCAGCTCACACTCCGTGCAACTGTACGGCCGCTCCAACAGATGGAACCGCTGTATGTGTATCCTTAGTGCGCTTTGGTTCTTGAACGACCTATCGCACGCTTGGCAATTCAGTATAGTTGGATCTATGCCGTGTACTTCCGACAAGTGGACGATCTTCTTATAATGACCATTGAACTTCTCGTTGCAAAATCCACACTTGTTCAACATGTTCCTTCGTATGTGTACTGAGTTCTCGTGTGATTTCTTTTTTCGGTATGTGTTAAACGTTTTGGGACAGTGATCGCAACTAAAAGACCCCAATTCGTGAGTCTTCGAGTGATGACGTAAAATATCCCGATTTAGAAATCCTGCATCGCAGACATCGCATATGAAATTTCTAGAATGCGTATTCATATGCTCCACTAAACCTTTGTAATTATTAAAGGTGTTCAAGCAAATGAAACACTGAAGAGCGTCAGTTTCAAACTTCATAGGCATGATGTAGCTCCTTATATTTTTATAGAGGGTCTTTTCATGCGAGTCTACTAAATGATCTATTAGTTGTTCTACGTTTTGTAGATTCTCATAGCATATTTTGCACTGCAGGCCTGTTATGTCCATTTTAACCGAATACACTCTCTTTTCTTTCATTAGCATACACATGGTGTCGTAGTCGTGTATTTCTGTCGTGTGCTTCTTGAGGTCTGCTGGATCGGGGTATTGATCTTCGCAGAAGCAACATGCATAACCAATGTCCCCACGGCAGCGTATTGGTGTTGCGTTGGAGTACTGTAGTATCGCTTTAAGATTAACGCGGTTTTTCGTAAGTTCAGGTGATCTGTTGATTTCATATTTCTTTTTCGACTTCTTGTCGTTATCAACTGGTTCTTTGACACCGTCTTTTATTTTACTGCTACTCATTTTTTTAGCGCCAGATTCATTCTTTACCTTAACTTTTCCATCCTTCCTTATTTTCTTCAAAATAATTCTTTCTGTTTTGATTCGACCCGTACTACAATCCCAGTTATCAATTTTGATGACAACTTGATGTTGCTGACCTACAAAGAAAAACAAAGATTGAAATCGCAGTTTCATTGACGCTCCAGCTCGTTCGAACAAAAATATAAAAGTAAAATAGTTATTTTTATACTCCGGCCAGATACCCTCGTTTTTATTAACACGCCATTATATTAAAAAAATTAGTTGTTGTAACGGTTTCTCAAAAAAAGCTCCAGGGATTTTAACGGAAATGCCTAGATAGGACGTAGTACAGTATTTTGGATTCATAATTTTTTTTTACAATTCTGCTCTGTTCAACAAAAACTTGACATAAGCCATGGTGATCAATAATATAATCGATATGCATGTACGCCATGTTACTAGAAATTCGCGTTAAAGGCATAGACTTTTTAAAATTTGTTAAGGAGCATTAAATTTCTAGAATAGTATCATGTTTGTATGCCGTTTTCATTTATTTTATTGTTTTATTAAAACAATGCAATTCATTGTTCTCATGAAATGTATAAAATATATATTATCCATTTAATATGTGTACGCCTAACCTACAATTCCTTAGTATGCCTGTTTTTTTTGCTTAAATTTCAGTTGCCTGAGATAAATCGCTTATAAGTGATAAGACCGCTTATTATATATATCTAAACGTTTCTATTGCAACATGTTTCGTGTGAATTTCATGATTTTTTAACAGTTAACAGCAATTGCAAATGCAATTAAATCTATTATTTCTCATCATATGTCGAATTCCGGGAGTGTAATTTCTATAAGATCGCTGCTGTCCATGTCACTAGTATATTAAACTAAAAATAAAAGGTCCTCGTACAGCCGGATACTTTTATTTGACCAAAATACAAATGATAAATTCAACTATTATGCGACATATTTCTTTAAGGAGATTTAGTATGATCACACTTTATGATAAAATAGTAATTACACTAAATGCCTATTGTAGGAATATAGTAGAGAATTTTGTTATCACAATTTGTTACATGCGTGCGATAGGTTAAAATAAATGTTCAAACAATTGCCAAGGGTTCTAAACTTGCTCTCCATGTTTAGCACGCATATGCCCTCGCCAACTGCACTTCTGCACGAATGCCATGCCACAATGCTTACACTTGAAACGACGGTCATCTGCGTGTATCCTCATGTGCTCCCGGAGAGTGCTCTTCCTCCCGTAGGCCTTCAAACAAACATCACATTGAAACTTTCTCACGCCAGTATGCTTAATCGAATGATCCTTTAATTCGTTCGAGGTGTAAAACTTCATCTCGCACTGCGTGCATTTGTATCTCCTCTCCATCAAATGATCTCTCTTCGTGTGGTTCCTGTAAACCTTCTGGTTCGTGAAGGTTCGATCGCAAGCGTGGCACTTGAGCGTTATTGGAGCGACACCGTGCACATCCATCATATGCTTGAGCTTCTTGTGGTAATCTTTGAAACTTTCATTGCAATGACCGCATTTGTTGAGCATGACGCCACCATGAACGTATTTTTCGTGGGACTTTTTCTTCGACAATGTGCTGAAAACTTTATCGCAGAATTTACAGCAGAATGTACCGGTTTCGTGGATTTTCGCGTGATTAGCCAAACTCGTGCGAGTTATGAAACCGGCATCGCAAGCTTCGCAAACGAAATTCCTGCAATGCGCATTCATGTGTTCCAACAGCGCTTTGAATCTGTTGAATTTGTTCAAACATATAAAACATCTTAACGTGTCGCCATCAAACTTGAACGGTACCATGTAATTCTTGATTTCCATGAACAGTTTCTTGTCGTGATCTCTGTAAAGATGCTGCATAATTTGATCGAGCGTATCGTACTTGTTCAAGCACAGCTTGCAATGTAGTTCAGTGATGTCCACTTTCACATAAAACCTAGTCATGTCACGAGTATTCATGAAACTTCCGGTTTGTTCATTTGAATGAGAATCTAATGTATGTTTCTTCAAATGGGCCGGCTCTGGATATTGGTCGTCGCAATAGCAACAAGCATACCCCATTTGCCCAAGACATCTGAACGGAGTTGCGTTTGACCATTTTAAAACTTCCTTTACATTAGACAAAAGCTTCGTTCGTTCAGACGCATGGTTCAAGTAAAACTTCCTCACATCATCGGACTTCAATTTCGTTAAAAGCAATTTCTTTGTAAACTTTCCTGTGCGTTCTCTTTTCACTGTCACCCCTTTTGGATACGCATAAATGTTGCCTGTCTGTTGTATGTATGTACCTACAAAGAAAAGCACAAATTTTAATGACGAAGACCGTTTAGTATCTTTGAAACCTTCAGTAGAAAGGCAAGGACGACCATACATTCACGATCAAATTACGAACCCGTGAAAAATTACACATCGAAAACATCTTTCGCAAGGTTTTGTACAAATTTTATATAAGTAAACGTCTTTTAATTAATTGTCTATTAAAGCAAATTGTCACATGTAAATAGAAAAATTAAGATAGAATTATTTCAAAGCAAAATGAGCACTATGTTCGTCCGTAAATTAAGTTGAAAAAATACCGAAATTATATAGAATCTAAGTAGACACTTTACAGATACAGGTTTTAGTGGAGATATTTCTTAAAGTAAACACATTTTTATCAGAAAAGAAAGCTTTATTTAATCAAACAGGCACACACAAAACCGAATCGAAATTGAAGTAAAAATTTAAAATATTGAAACAAACAAAAATTTCATTGATCATTGAAAAGATTGTTTTTTTTAAAGATTGATTTTCTGAAATGTATGAAACTAAATTAACATTAGGAATGAGAAGATATGTCAGGTTTACAAAATCAAACGTTATATCTGTATGTAATTTCGATGAGTGAATTGCTGCAAGGCTCTGATTATATCCTGACGTTGTCGTTTTAGAAAATACCAGTAAAGCAACGCCACCTCGTCGGATGATGGTGATGATGATAATGGTTTTGAATCAGAATTAGTAAATTTAAAACCATAATCCGTTAATTCTATTAATCTAAGTGTAATTTTATTCCATGTTCCCTTTCAAGATAATTGTCGCACATCTACGTGTTGATATTTCATGATATTTAAATTTTGCAAGTTGCAAATTGATTTCTTTCAGAAGAGTTTCATTTTGGTCCAGAATATGGATATATCTACATCAATAAATTTGTTAAGCGGTACGATAAAGTCGATTGAAATGAATGTCAAATTATCAAACGTAAGTGTGAATGCTTAGTTTCGAGTTGGCCACGCGAATGCTTACACGTGCCACTTGAGACAGTCATAACAAATGTATAGAGTGTAATATAAATCACAGGCATGGCATATATGTAGATCCTTTAAGCTATTCACTATCCAATGGAAGCCTTTCGATCAGTCTCTATTGTTGTAACGATTCGATTCATTAGCTCAATTTCATTGGTCTCTCAATAAAAAAAGTCTGTCTTTATGCAATTAATAATCTCAATTAACAGCTTTATTCACTTTCAATTACCGATCAAGAATAAGTGAAGAAATAACGCTCTGACGTTCGTCCGACAATCAGTGAATAGAGCTAACGTCAAAGTCATCTGACAGCTGATGAATGACTCGTCGGATGCAACAACATACAAAGTCCGATTTGAGCTCGATAGTCGTCACATTGGTCAATAAAACTTTATAACTCAATATGAAGGAAGCAAACAAAATGATAAGGTAATAATCATACGCTATCATTGTTATATCTAATAATTTTAATCAAAACCTTTGCAGTTTTATTTCTTTGATTTTAAAGGGCCGTGCTTACCTTAATATAATAAATGGTATGTATAGAAATAGTAAAAAGCGCGTATGAAACTATCTTTAAACAAATCGGGGTTTACAACTGGAACATTTATAAAGAGACATATTGGAAGAGGCTGCACTGAACAGGATTGCTCTAGACACTACAAATGTAAAAGCATGTTTGTAACATAATTGTTATATTAATATGTTGGAAATTGAAGTTTGTATTCTAAACTTCCTCCCCATGCTTAGTCTTCATATGTCCTCGCCAGCTACATTTCTGCACAAACGCCATGCCACAATGCCTACACTTGAACCGACGGTCGTTTGCGTGTATCCTCATATGCTCCCGGAGCGTACTTTTCCTCCCGTAGGCTTTCAAACAGATGTCGCATTGGTATTTTCTCACGCCAGTATGCTTAACAGTATGCTCCTTTAACTCTGACGATGAACAGAATTTCATTTCACATAGCGTGCAATCAAATCTTTTGTCTAAAAGATGATACCGTTTCGTGTGTTCCCTGTAAGCCTTTTGAGATGTGAACGTCCGCTCGCACGCGTAGCAATTAAGCGTCATGGGCGCCACGCCGTGCACTTCCATCAAATGATTCAGCTTCCGTTGATAATCCCTGAAAGATTCGTTGCAGTAACCGCATTTATTGGGCATAGCACCGTCATGAACGGATCTCTGATGATACTTTTTTTTTGACAACGTGTTGAAAACTTTCTCGCAGTATTCACAGCTGTACGAGCCGTTTTCGTGGTTTTTTTCGTGGTTCAACAATGAAGTGCGAGTGATGAAACCGGCGTCGCAGAACTTGCATGCGAAGTTGCTGCAGTGCACATTCATATGTTCCAAAAGAACTTTGAATCTGTTAAAATTTTGCAAACAAATGAAACATTTCAAACTGGCGCCATTAAACTTGAACGGCACCATGTAATTCTTCACCTCCATGAACAGCTTCTTGCCGTGATCTCTGTCAAGATGCTGCAACAATTGATCGAGGTTGTCGAGATCGGTCGAGCAAATTTTGCAACGTAGTTCTGTAATGTCCACTTTAACGTAATACCTGCCCATGTCACTTATTTTCGTAAAACCGGTAGTTTGTTCATTTGAATGCATGTCTAGAGTATGTTTTTTCAAATGGGTCGGATTCGAATACTGTTCGTCACAATAGCAGCACGTGTAACCGACTCGCCCGATACATCCAATAGGCGTTGCATTAGACCATTTTAAAACTTCCTGTATGTTCGTTAAAAGCTTAATGCTTTCAGGAGCATTGTCTAAGTAAAGTTTTCTCACGTCGTTAGCTTCCAATTTTGTCAGTCGCAATCGTTTGTTTGTTAACTTCACTGCACGTCCTGACACTGCATTCTGGTAAGTATCAACGAAACCTTTCTGTCGTATATTTGTACCTACAAAGAAAAACATATTTTTAATGTTAGCGACCTTTAAGATAGCATCTCTTTGAGCTATCTGTAGAGACGAGTAGAATAAAGAATAAAAAAAATGGAACGTGGTATTTTCTCAATATTTTCTTGCATATGTGACAACTATGACACGTATTTGAAATAAATAAAAGATCGACTGTCTACTGTTATTCATATTCAAGTATTGTTTACAATTTGGGACGTCTATCTTACGTTAAAACTGGCGCTATTGTCTTCTTTGTGACTGCGCAGTAATATAACTTGAATCCGCGGTACCGAAAGGAAGAATTCCTATAACTAGGGTAATAGTTTTGCTTCTTTGGACCATCAATTCGCACTTTTGAATGAGAATTAAGTGATTGATTGCTGTGCGAGATCTACCACTGTCCGAATTGCCAATGTCAAAGAAAAATCTGCACCTCTGTCTTGGACTTCTTTGAAAATAAATTATTATTACCTTGATTGCGACACTAATATTCTAAATAATCCAGCCGTGCGGCCCTGAGCAGCAGCTGTCTTAGAGCGTACCCGAACGTCAATGCATTCGCCTGACGGATTTAAACTGGCGCGACAGCCGTGCCGACCGCACATGCCTGGCATGTTTTACGCCAGAGCAAAACAGTAATGGGACAACGTTCGTGTTGTCTCGCTCTGGCGTCGGCGCAAAACACAACTGGTCTGTTAGATTTAATCTTGTACAGATTTAATACAATACACCGTATGCGTGCTAGCCGTACAAGCAGCTCGTACAGTGGTATACAATGTGTTTGTTTGCTGCAGTCAACGAATTAACAATAAAGACAAAAACATTGCCTTGGTTAACGAGTAAATTTTTGGGTGAGATTTGTTTTAATTTATTGGTTTGGTTTTCAATTAATCGGGTATCCCCGGACTTAAAAAGAGTCCTCGTTTTATACAAAAAAGTTAAAAAACTTCCAGACAGATGCCGGACTCCCTTATATCTAGGAAAAAATGGACAACCAGGATTGGATACAAGCCATTATATAAAAGCATTTTCTTGAAACAAACAAAACTGTAATCAAAATAAAAACTTTATTAATCTATAGACTTTGACGTGTTATCCAAATTAATAACTATAACAATAATAATATAGCTACATTGACTTAGTAACAATAGACGTCAGATCTAGTACAAAATTCACGAAAACATATAGTTACATTGCTTAGCAACGCAATGTTTCGAAGCAACGTAATGCGTTCAAATAGAAAATAATTTGATTTGCTTAAAGCAATTAGAATCATTAATCTTCACCTATTCGTGTAATTTTTTTTTAATATCATCACGCAAAACGGCATTATTTCCTTTTCATCTATTGTAATAACGCTTACTACACTAATAGCCCCCAGACTAGGATTCCATATGTTGTGGGTGCGACGGACACATACAAAGACCAGTACACAAACACCCAGACCTACAAATCTAAATTTACCATTTAAATACCTGCCTGCCCTCTGCGTGTTAGACTGGTATGGTTACCGCGTTTTGCTCGTTCAAATGATTAGTGGCAGATATTGTTTTCCTTTTTTCGTTGTCGCTTTTGTAGGTGGGACGGTTTGGAGCTTAGATCTGACGTTTATTTATTTCTATGTCAATATATATTTTTTTTACGTGAAAAGAGCAGCAATCGTCGGTCCAGGATCCCGTATGTTAAGTGGTCACTGGAATTCCTGGACACCCAGATCAAATTTCAAAGGGGACGACCCTGTCTGAAATCGTATGTCAATGCATCTCTACTCCTGAGAGTTGCGACGGTCGCCTTGCTGTAAATTTATCCGACAACCGCACACAACACTACTTCACGACGAATTGGGAAGGCGGCGGTGGTACAACGCCTTTCGAACTATATCTCTACCACCCTTTAATGTGTACATATGAACCCCCGATCAAACATGATCACTATGTTTAGCGCGTACGTGTACACGCCAACTGCAACGTTGTATGAACGTCATACCACAGATTTCACATTTATATTTACGATCGTCTGCATGTATCCTCAAATGCTCCCGTAACGTCGACCTCCGCGAATATGATTTCAAGCAGATCTTGCATTCGAAGTTCTTGATACCCGTATGCTTGTGCATGTGATCCCTTAAATCTGTCGAACAGAAAAATTTCATGTCGCATTCTTTGCAAGCGTGCTTTCTCTCCATTAAATGGTCTCGCCGAGTATGCACATTGTAAGATCTACGGGTTGTAAATTCCTTATCGCACGCGCTACACTTGAATGTAGGAATTTGCGCACCGTGGACTTCCACCAAATGCTTCTCTTTCTGAGCATGCACCTTGAACGTTTCCTTGCAATACCCACATCTGTTACCTTTCGGCCGAGTGTGTACACAAATCTCGTGGGACTTCTGTTTCTTTAAGGTCATAAACACTTTATCACAGTACGAGCATTTAAACGTACCGGTGTTATGGCCAGTGGAGTGCGTGACAAGCTTCCTTAGGTTAACAAAACCAGCGTCACAAATATCGCAAATGAAGTTCCTGTTGTGTACGCCGCTCATGTGCTCGAGTAACATCTTGAACCTGTGGTATTCGTTGAGGCAAATGAAACAACGCAATAAATCTCCGTCAAATTTGAATTGCAACATATGGTTCTTGATGTCCATGTACAATTTTATTTTGTGATCATTTGTGAGATGTTCCATCAAAGTGTCGAGATTATAGATGTCCTTGGCGCAAATCTTGCAGCGCAAGTTCGTAATGTCAACCTTGAGAACAAAGCCGGTCATGTCACGTTTCTTGGTGAAGCAAGCGTTTGCTATCCCCACGTGGGAGAGGAGAGTATGGCTCTTGAGATCGGCAGGGTTTGGAAACTGTTCGTTGCAGTAGCAACACGCGTATCCAATGCCACCGCGACAGCGTATCGGTGTGGCGTTCGACCACTGCAAAATTTCTTTTATATTCGCCAAATGTTTCTGGAGCTCACTACCACCCTCTCGCTTGCTGTTATATTTCCTAGTATTCATACCGAGATCCTCTTTGGAAATTATTTCTTTGGATCCACAATGCCCGTCTTTTTCACGGCCCTTTTTATTTATTAATCGTTTAGCTTTTTTCATCCTTTGTTCTGGTAGTTCTTTGAATAGTATAACAGC
Organism: Phareas burnsi; assembly: GCA_018249415.1. Taxonomy (NCBI): domain Eukaryota; kingdom Metazoa; phylum Arthropoda; class Insecta; order Lepidoptera; family Hesperiidae; genus Phareas; species Phareas burnsi. The sequence continues at coordinate 2,517 of DWKL01000007.1, read as the reverse complement.
CGGACCGCTAATTGAGTCTACGTCTGTGGTGATACTCACGATACCTACAAAGAAAACCACATATTATTCACTTGTCTTAGTCAAGTTTCTTCATTTTTATTCTTCTGGTTTCTGGATGAGATTTACTTTTCAAAGCTTCAAACAATGCTAACCGTAATATATATTTTCGTGTCGCCTATTAGTAAAATGTCCATTGGTCATGGTCCGTTTAAAAAAACTAATAGTATATTAAAATATGCGCATATATCTCCAGGATAATGTAATAAAGGTATTAAATATTAAAGTAATCACACCAATTAAATGTATAACTTTAGTAGTAGTAGTAGTATTTCTACTCTTAAAGTTAACTACTTTTTGGTAATGGTGGGTTTTGTTGTAGAAATATTAACGAGTAGCATAACCAATAGTATCGTCGGTAGTCGAAATGCGACCGAATGTGGAAATTAAAAAAACACCGTAATTGTATTCTGTAGTATCAAAAACTTTTTTTTTTAATAAAAACAACATAGCATTTCTATGCTATTGAACGATGCGGGAGGAAACAAACAGACAGCAGAGGAGAACTACCAATTTTTTTCCTATGAAGGGAACGCAATGGTATTCAAGTTTATGGAGCCATTAAGTGATAAAATGTTTTCATGTGAATGATAAAAACGTTTTGTCTACATGTTTATATTATCTGTCTGCCTGTTAAGACAGGTAAATAAATAACAGTATAAATGTCATAATATATTGCCTAGCTTCATCCGCATTTCGTTGACACGAATTATGTTTATACTCTTATGTCATAGTTTTGTTTGAACGGTTGGTGACATCTAACCACCCAAACATGGTTAGTTCACTTATAAAAATACACGCGTTTCGTATTCACGTATCGTTCTATATCCTGCAGTTTAATCAAAATAACAATTCCAATGAATGTGCCAGGCGAGATTCCAATAAAGAAAGATAAAAAAAAGAATAAGATGAAGAAAGAACAAAAGGCTCACCTTGATAGATGTAAATAAAACATTTTATTTCAATAGAAAAAGTGTTTATTCGTTTCACATTAATAGTTCAAACGGTTGAGATTAATTACACAAATATTTCATCAAGATAAAAATAATCTCATATTTATAAACTTACAATCTATTTTTCTTTACGGATAAGCATGCTTGAATATAAACATTAAGTTCAATCTGCGCCAAAATGTATAACCGTTCGGCTCCTATTATGCATATTTTGGAGAATGTGGAAGGTTTTAAATAAAGTTATTATGAACCGTGCATACCTTGTCTCAATAAAGAATGTTATAAAAATTGCGGCATTTCTGTTCGCCTCCTACTCGTTCCGTATAATGTATAAGTGAAACAAATACAAGGTCCGCCATTTCGGATTACATTCGTTTATTGAGACACTGTATAACATGAGCAAGTTCAGGGCGGTCATACAGTTTGGTGCAGACTGTACTTGATTTTAATTGTTCGATGCAAATATTTTTGATGCATTCTGCTATTAGAATTTGAATTGCTGTAGACAAATATGGTCACAGTTTTTTTTTATCGTGTGGAGATAGATAATAAAGCAATTCCTTACGTATTTGTGATATGACATACGGTATGAAAAAATACACGTGTTATTTTAATTGTGTAATGGGTACTGATTGTGGTCACGGAACTGCGGTATCGGGGAAAAACTATTGACTGGCACTTGTGGTAGTTTAGTTTATGTACCCTACGTCTAGATCGTTTTTTTTTGTTTATAATATCACAACACACAACAGTGTTATCTATATCTTTACGCACTGAACTTTGCACTGTTTGCGGTTTAATATCGACAATTAAAAAAACCCATATCGTTAGTACACGTTACACAATTAAAATGAACTATTTCCGCTATAATATTAGCTTTAAATTTTACACGTGGTATATACTGCTTGTAATTAGTATAATTTAACATGACAGAACTCTAACATTCACCTGTAAAGCCGCCACCGCAGCAGCCATTTCTGGATTACACTTTATATGTACATAGATTCTTATTTCATTCAAATCACTACTGGTCCATTTCTAGTATCATTTCAAGAGATATCGAAAGAGGACTTTTAAAATGGCACCACTATCCATGAACCAAAATGGCAGCACAAATATTGCTGTCATATCGCATTCGACCCACAAAAATCAACTCCCTTTATCTTATCAATATCAGTTACACAACTATAATATATGCATATATAATCATAAACTACATACATAATAAATTGACATAAAATTCTAAGCATACTATGTTAGTTTTACGTATGAACATATATTTTTTAATGTTCGACCTTTCGTCCATTCACAGCGATACTGGACTTGTTAAAACCATACAATTTATTCATTACACACGGTGTAACATATGCTGAGCTATTTTACTTCTATCTTACTAAACGTATAACCAAAAACGAGATCACGTCACAGGCAGCGATTCTTTGGAATAAAACTTGTACACTCATTGTTATAAATAATCTTACACGCTAAGCGATTAAAATAATACTGT
>DWKL01000006.1:0-37178 GCA_018249415.1 Phareas burnsi | reverse complement strand
AACTCTCACAAAAGTCTTTATAATTCCCAGTAAGTTAAAAATATTTTTTTATGTTTTATTATTGTTTTTTTATTATTTTAAATATAAAGCAATTATATCGATCAATCGGTACAAATTTTAAGTTATTAGTCGTTAATTTGTGTTAGTTAGGATGTGCTGTTGAATGATGTGGAGGGCGCATGTAGTTACCACTCATGACCTCCTTCCTCACGTCTACACTGTATATTTAATTTTACAAGATACATACTTTTCAGGATCTCCGACGAAACCGTCTTATATAAGTATGAGATCTATAAATATGTAAGCAGTAAAATGCTGCAGTGCCATCTTTCGTTACATTGAAAAAATAATACAAGGAAAACGCTGTTTGTTTAAACTGCGTCATTGAATGGTCAAATCGTACTTGACTATTTAACGAAATGAAATGTATTGAAAAATCGTTTTACACTTTAATTTTTCATGCCGAGGCAATTATTTAACTTTGATAAATAATAATTTAAAATTTTAAAATCATGCAGCGTCAGGGAAACGCCACGAGGACCATGCACCCCTCCCACTGTTCAAATCAATGATATTATTATAAAATAATGTAATTATGTTAATATATGCCTGTTATATTTGATATTGTTTACATCACTAGTAGATATTGACGCCTTATTAGAGTGAGTGTGGAATAGCCCTAAGACGCTTTTTTCGCCTAGTCACTTACTGTAAATATTTCTGGAAAGTAATAAATATCTAATTTTAAAAGCACCCAATGAATTTGCTTAGCCATACAAACTGAGATCTGACTGTCGAATGTGTAAAATAAACTAACAGTACTTATGTTAATGTCATTGTGAGTACTTAAATATAATAAAATAAAATAATGATTTTCAAAAGTATTAAGGATCTGAAAATAGTACCTTAGGCCAAATCTGTAAATAACTTTAAATAAACCAATATTTAAATGATCCCGTCGCGGAACTTAGTTTCCGCAGAAGTCAACGTTAGATCTGTCAGACATACATGTGAAAACCGTGAATATTTTATATTACAGCCATATAATTATAATATAGGATGGCCGTTAATCAAACTTGTCTATAGATAGACAAAATGCATGGGCAATATCTATGGACTTGTGCTTTTTATATCTATGGACTCGTACAGTCGTACGACCTGCCCTTTTTATCAGGGGGTGCGAGATCCGCGACGGAGTTATTCTGAGTGTTTATGCAAATGCTGACTTGCCGTAATACCTAGTACTTAGTTGATATTTTTTTAGACTGAGAGTGCAGGCGGCCGGCCATGCCACGGGGCATTACGGAAACTGCCCGGGATCAATGCACTTGTACCCGTCGGTATTCGATTACGTACCCTATTTATATAACTCATCAAACGACTGAAATTGTGTGATGTAATTCGTCTCAATAAAGAATTAACTTCAAGGTGATTGCCAAAATATTTGGGACAATTATTTTGAAATCTTGACGTTTGTTCTTTACGGATGCTTTATTGGTATTCAGTTTAAAATAAAATGTAATGTTGTCCGTTTGTATATTTTGTGTTATTTACTTATCATATTTAATGTACTTAAACTCCACCACGGATCTTGAGCTCTGATAATGCAAATATTCTATGAATTTCATAAATTGTCCAGAATTCATCTTTAAGCTTGTGGCGAAAAGTAACGTGAAATTCTCCAATTCTCCAAAATTGGAAGTAATTTTTCCTCAATAAAAGATTTTTTGAACAAGGATGTTAAATTTAAACACCAAACAAAGATAATACCTAAAAAGGTAGTTTGATTTTAAATCGAGATAAAAAAAAAAGGTCGGTTTTATAGCCGGTTTGTAACCCGGCGATAACTGTATTATTAAAAGTACGGAAAGTGCTTTGTCCGACGTCCGACACCGGTTAGTATATCTGAGCTCACGGTCCGCGCCGGGGACCTCGGATGCATTTATTTCGCATTTGTCAAGCGTTGCATTTATTTCTTTTAACTTCCCAATGCCGGTGTCACAAATTAAATAATAATTGCACATGAAGTGTGATATCGTCAGTTACGTGAAAAATACAATTTTTTAAAGATTTTTGTAGCATTTAATTCTTAAATTGTCTAACTCATATATTTCGATGTAGTCGTCTGGAATGTAGTTTATATTTTATTAAATCGACTTATTTTACGAGCAGATTCGGGTATCTCATACTTTTCTTGTAAAAATAGTTAGTGGGCTATTTTGAGAACGATCAGTTTAGTCGCATAACGTTCTGCGTCAGAATGTACGCAAACGTTATTCTTACAACGAATTGATTAATGTCGTCTATTTAATAAGTTCGAGTGCGCCTTCAAGCGATTGCCCTAAATTTGTACATGGGTAATTAATTAAATTGTACAATTGCACTCGCTCGTTCCTGCCCGTGAAGGTATCTCCATTATTCGAATAAGTCGTTTATTGTGAATGCCGTAGAGACGAAAGTCGCTTCGACGATGTGTTACAAGTACAGACCGCGCCAATGAGTGTTGCCATAATAATTTGTTTCACAGTGGACCAACACGCTATGAGGTTAAGTTCGTATGTATGTGTACGAATCTTATTTTTATATTAAACCCGCTTATTGCGCAGCCCGGGGGCCGAGTAGATATTGCAAATAGACTTAAGAGACTACGCTTTATAGTTATTGTAATACGCCTGTACGCTGAATTATTCCAAGAAATGTATTTTTATAGCGACCGACTGTAATGTATAGAGGCCAAAATTGTTCCAGTTTTGTCAGTTTATATTCAATTTGATTTGATAAAGTTTCTAAGTCATACAAGTATAATACCTAACCGCTTTGTAGACACGAGTAGAGCGCGGCCAGCCGAGCTCGGCCGCTGCGATAGTCGACATGTGAACACGGTACGAGTAAGCGAACACAAATTATAATTAATATAAATTGTAACTATCTAGCTACTATTACTAATATTTAAGATTTTGGAAAATCTAGAGGTTTTAATAAAACATCCTGCCGAAGTCAATTTTATGTTTTATTATTTCAAAAATAATTCCAAAATAAGCAACAAACAAGTAACAACGTAAAAAACATATCTTAGTGCATATATAGTCTGCTAGTTTAAAATATAAACACTGTAACGACCGGCGGCCGGTGCGCGCGCGCCGGCCCGCTGCCGAGCCCTCGCCGTCGGGAACATAGCAACTATATCTAACGAATACATCGACATACAAGTCTCGCTACAGATGTAACACAAGTGACATGCAATCGAATATATCATGAACGGCGCTCAGCGCGCTAGGATTCAGTTCGCATTGTGCAAAATACATTAATGCCAAACAGTCTTCATGAATACAAAAATTTACAAGTCTACCTGATGAATCTATTAAATATATTATAATACACGGGGAATTTTACCTCAATATTCCATTCGAATACTACTTCATCGGCAGCATTTTATTAACATACTTATATGCATGTTAACGTTCCTTGTCTACATATTTAGAAGTTCTAAATATGGCACTCCTATGAACGACCTTTATGAGGTACTTAAGTATAAATAGGTGTCATAATATAATAGGGTAGATCGGACCCACGCGCTGGAGTCCAATCTGTACAGTCGTAAACGCAGCAGATCGGACCTATAGCTCGATAGGATTCCACTTCAATACGCGTGTTGTTCACACGTTACTTATATTATGTTGCATACTAAAACGATTTCTCATCGATTACAGTGTTTTCAAAAGAGCAGCGAAATAAACACAACTATATTAGTGTATAAATTCATATAAATTCAGATTCACCTTATACGTAAAATTTTACATCCACTTGAGCTATAAACAGTAAAGGTAGGTACACATTATATCTAAATTAAATCCATATCCACCCATAGTATACGTAGATACATTAAAACAGCGTAATTATGACAGTTATATATAATAGCGATTACATTACGATACTAACATAGCCTAGGCTAAGATTGAGATGGCGCACGGTGTTCCACCACTACACATTATTGTCCATCGGTTGGTCGGGAGGAGGTCGAGGCCACCGAAACTACGTTACGGGATTCGTATTCGTTCAACGAAACGTTTTTATACATCGGATAGCGGGCGAATTTTCCAAAATGGGAAGAAAATTGTTAAGTGCCAAAACGTAGGACGAGAACCGTTTTTGATGAAGGAAGCTAAAAACAAAGTCGGAAAGTGAGCGTCCGTGACACGTCCGGGGGCGGAGTGCACTAATCGACGATGGACAGCTGCGCGTAGCCGACGAGGCCCTTCTCGTCGGCGGGCTCGGCGGGGTCGGGCGAGTCCAGCCGGAAGGTGAGCGTGCGCGCGGCCGGCTCGCCCGCCGGGAACAGGTGCGCGTCCACCAGGCGCTGCAGCTGCGCTGCGATGGTGTCCGCGTCGCGCGCCGCCACCAGCCCCGCGCCCACCAGCTCCGTGGCGATCCCGTCCGCCGAGTCCTTCCCCGGCGCGAACTCGAAGCGGATGTCGTTCAGCTCCTTGCGGTTGTTGCGCATGCGCAGCACCAAGTTAATCTGCGGCGCCTCCTCCGCGCCCAGCGAGCCGATGGTGAAGCCGGCGCGCGCCTCGCCCTCGCTCTCGCTGTCGGAGGAGTCGGCGCGCGCCAGCTGGTTCATGGGCCGGTCGCGGCCCGCCTCGCCCTCCTCGTCCTCGTCCTCCTCTTCGCTCTCCCACACCCACTCGCCGGTCTCCATGCGGTGTAGCCGCCCGGAGGTCCCGGGCTGCCGCTTGCTCGCCTTGTGCACCCTCGTCTCCATGCTGGGCCCGATCGATACCAGAGTTTGCACCAGGTACTTCCGATCCTTCGCCTTTTTAAAGAACGAATGTTTCAGCAATTCCGTGGCGGAGGGCCTCTTCGTTGGATCTTTCTGTAGGCATTCCGATATCATTTTTCTGAACGTCTTGCCGTAAGCCTTGTATTGGTCCTTTTCTTCGGCCCCGGTGTCCAAGGTGGGCGGGTCATTTTGAAGGGTGAGCATTAAAACTTTCATGGGTGGATATTTGTGATAGGGAGCTGTGCCCGTAGCCATTTCGATGGCAGTGATACCGAAGGACCAGATGTCAGCCTTAAAGTCATAGCCATGATTTTGTTCCATCACTTCCGGAGCCATCCAGCATGGGGTACCTACAAAAGTGTGTCGCACTTTCTGCCGCGACAAGTCCCGACCGGTGGCGAGCCACGCGGAAACACCAAAGTCAGCGATTTGGACGGTTCCATCATCGCCGAGTAGGATGTTGCCGGCTTTAATATCTCTGTGAATTTGGCCATTTTGATGGAAATATTCGAGCCCCTTCAAGACCTCCTTCAACACGGTGGCGATAGTAGCTTCGTCGAAAACACCATGTATGCAATTCGAAATTCTCATCTTGTGTTTTATGATGTCTAATAAACTACCACCCTCGAGGAGTCTCAGCACGAGCCACAACTCCTCCTTCACAACGAAACTGGTGTAATAAGTTACGACATTCTCATGGTTGCAGCTGGACATCGCTTGTATCTCCTTCAGTAATTCATCCATGGAAGTGTTCCATTTTTCCAAATTTATTCTTTTGATGGCACACTTTTCCCCGCGCGGCTGGCAGTAAGCAGCGTGTACCACCGCGGTAGCTCCACAGCCAATCACTTCTAAGAGTTCATAGTCGTCTTGGCTATTGGGCCATGTATGTCCTGAGCCTGCCATTTTGCGTCGTCAGTAAGGGTTATTGTCAATTAATGTGAATTGTAAAAGGCTACAATATATTCTACGGGTAAGTGGTAGAAAGGCAATTTGATATATGTAGTTAATACAACAAAATATGTATATTGAATAAAATTTAATGAATTGTGAGATTTACTGCGACGACTCTGTCACCCATATTGACATGGTTAGTAGATGTATAGTTCCGTATCACGAGGTTAACTAGTGTATCTTGACATACAAAACGGTGAACTGCTTGGCTTTCTTCGGATAGTTCTTCAATGGTGCTATTATTTTTACGTATTGTTGTGTTATAATAATCTACAGTCGAAGGGTAAAGGTGGTCACCTGAAATTATTTAATGTTATTGAAATAAGTTGTAAAGTTCACTTATAAATTCAAATATTTTTTAACTATGTCGTGTATCTTACCTGGCAATAAGTGCAATATTCCATCTTTGGCTCTGATCGAGATGGGATAGACCAGTTCATTACCCAAACAACTCCTTTCTTTGGCAAACTTTATCAGGTCTCTAATATCCGCAAAACAATTTAGACGATTTATTTCATAGATTTGTGGTGGATAAAGCACTAACTCTTTCCTACGGCTTCTTTCGATTACTTCTAATGGACTTGCCCACTGTAATGATCAATATTTCAGATACAGACTATGAGAGCAGCAATACAATTATTTGATGAGATTTAATGATCTAAAACCAGCTCTACTTGAATTGAATGATCAAATACTTAACTATTTCTCAATGAACCACATCATAATTAAATTAACCATTACGAAGCATAATCAAATAAATTATAGATACATACAAATTGTCTATTAATCCCCATGAAAGTCAAAGAATTTGAGTTAAATGCAATTAGGTGCAATCGAAGTTCAAAGACTATTTCTTACCTCTGTATTAACCACTTCTGGGTTAGTTTGAATGCCTGTAGGTCTCGACTCAAAGGCAGTTATAAAAAATGCAGTGTCAAAACGCTTGGGAGCTCTGGCAGGTGTTAGCCAGTTACTCCAATAGTGTAATGACCACAGATCTGGGTAACAATTGTACTCCTTGCAGAGACTAAAAAGTTCCTGGGGATCCTTGCTTACCTGCAATAGAAATAGATGGGCAATCTATTTAAGTTGTCTCTACAGTCAATAAACATCTGTGACCAACTCCGATTAGAACAAGAATATTATCTAAAGCCAATTAAATCAAATAAAGCATTTGATTTAATTGGCTAGTCCTAAGAACTATCTATATAAGTTTACTTCATTTCAAAATCACAGGAATGTATAGACTACTGCTATATGATAGAAATAGTAAACTTTTGATTAAATAATGCTACTAGTATTAAATAAAGCAGAGGTAAAGTATAACTTATAAATGACATGCAAGAAAATAAAAAATTAAAACTATTAAACTAAGGTCCAGGGATTGAATCCTAGAATAATTGTAAAGTATGCATCACTGTTATTTAAAGTTATGTGCATATTAGAAATCAATTGTTTCACTAAGTAAAACATTGGTGAAGAAAAAAATGGTGCCTGAGAGTTCTCCATAAAGTTCTCAAAGGCCTACCAATCTGCATTTGGTCAGGTTGGCAGACTATTGCCTAATCTTTTACATTCTGAGAGGAGGATGTCTAGTAATGAGTTTGTAATGATGAATAATACACATGATACATACACATACCGTTTGTATCGCACATACAATATCTTGAATTGATTGCTCTAGTTGTTCGATAGCAGATATATGTATTATTTGATAAAAACAGAACGTTTTTTGGTGTGGTGATATAAGTGATTTTATTTGACCTAATAGAAAGGAACACAATTGTTAAAGATACAGTGAGTAGCGGAGGGGTTCAGTGAAGCAAAGTGAGTAAAGGGATGTTGCATAAACGTGGAGCAACAGGTGTGCACAGTTTACTCACTGAGAGTTTCCGTGTTAAAAAGCTTATTATCATTAATGAAAGAAATTCATTTAATTATTCCACACTGTTTTTTTTAATGTAATTTACAATTGAATATGTCGCCAGCAATCTTTATATTTAAGAATTAGTACACATTAATAATATGTTTTGTATAGCAAAAGGAAATCATATATGGAAGAGACAATTGCAGCACAATTTAAAAAACAGTCTTAAATGCATATTTGTGATAATTTCTAAGGTATTATCCTGGGTAAGTGTTAAAGAAACAAAACAATGATGGTGGCAATATTAAGAAAATTATACGATATTAGATAAACTATTGTTTTTGGTCTTCATTAATAATAAAGAATTATTTATTATTAGAATTATTAAATGGTAGTGATAGCGCAGTGATTAAGATTCCAGCCTCTCAAGCCGGGTGTCTGAGGTTCAAATCCCACAAGCACCTCTGATTTTTCAAGGGGAGGTGCATATTATAAATTTATAATTACATGTCTTAATGGTGAAGTAAAACATAGTGAGGAAACCTACACATTTGAGAGTTCTTTGTAAAAGTCTTCAAAGGCGTCTGAAGTTTACCAATCTGCACTTAGCCACCATAGTGGACCATGGTTTAACCCTACTCATTTCGAGATTAAACCCATGCCCAGCAATGGGACATTAAGAAGTTGAAGATGATGATGACGGTTCATTACCAGAATGATTCTAAATATTCCTAAATATCTATGGGAACAGCTTATATTATTATTTCATGATATATTTAAAAAGAAAAAGATGAACACTCTTAAATAGATGTATGATATGTTTAATCAACTGTTTCTCATCGACAATCAAAACATTCCTCAATTACCTTACATAATTGTAAGCAAATGTGACATCAATACATTTAGTTGTGTAAAGTGATCAAACAAATAGACGTTGAACCCTAAATAATTTATAAGTATCCATTTTTATATTGCTCACCTTATTTTGCCAGTATTTTATATCAACATCTTTTAAAACAGTAGCCCATAGCCCATCCCGTTTCTCTTTATGCTCAGTACTACAGAGAAGAAGCCCCAATTCTTCAAATGTCTCCCTTATTGCAGTTATCCGTAAAGCAATATGCCTGAAAAATTTGCAGTAACAACATAATTTCAACGTTTTCTTACATTGGTGAAATGCTAAATACTTAGGCAAATATGTCATGTCCAGTATGGAGAAGATTGTAAATTAGTATTAAATCCTTATTATTGTGTCTGCAAAATTGTTGTTTAGAAAAGAAAATATTATATGCTACATATCTTACGATTACGACAAGCAAAACATATGTTACGATTTTTAACTCTAAAATTGATTCAATTTGGTGGCCTTTGCATAATAATATGATAAAGGTGTACTAATATGTTATGACATTAGATAGAGATTAAAGTATGTCATATTAATTTCTAACCACTGAGTATTGTATGCAATCTGATTATCTTCAAGTGGCAAAAGGATTGAATGCAAGCATTATACCTTTGTACAGGATTATCTCCAAAAATCGGTGTGATGGCTGATCCAGGGCGATGTAAGACGTCGAAGTCGCGTTGTGAGTAGCCGAATTCAGCGAAAAGTTCCACCCAGCGGTCAGCGCCGTCGGCCGCCTCACTCACCCCACCGGGGAACACTACACTGTTCGGGAACGACGCGCGACTCGTACGAGTCTGCAATAAGATGTCGTAATTACCGCCGGCAGAGCAAATACTCGATGAGGGTTCTTGATATCGCTTAGCTAACGCTATCAAAGAAGCTGAGTCGCGCCAACATTTTCTAATCGCCCTATTCATAATTTGAGACGACGAATGCCGATCCTATCTAAGCACGTATTACCAGCTGCGAACTGGAGTTGGGGTTATAAATGTAAGAGCGAAACTTACGTAGTTATTTGGGATATTAGAAGTGTGGATGATTTCCCTATTGCGTTATCTAATATGATCAATGATAAGTTTGTTTTTACAACTGCAGACTGGTTTTTGATGAAACTACAGAATATAAAAATAGCACAACTTGACATTCACCACTATTTTTTTTTTTTATAAAGAGAGTACATTTTTGCGTTTTGATATTGCATGAAAGATTGCAACTGCAATTATTTCAAATTATAAAATTTTAAATTATATTCGTGCCTATTTAAAGGTCTAAATTATTTATTTATTATATTAACAAGCATAATTTATAAATTATATTTGAATGAAGATTAATAGTTAGAATTTTAAGTCTTTTATTCTAAATTGTAAGTAAATAAATAATGAAAATATGTAGCTTGCCTGCTTTTTATTATGTTTAAATTATATTATGATGGGTCCGAACTTGATCGTATTTATGTTTTCTTTATACATTACTAATTTCCATCTATACTGAAGTTTGTAGATATCTGTTTACGTCCTTTAGCTGTGGCTTGTGATCTGTGTTGTTCAAGTGAAAGTCTGAATTCTGAATGTCAATGTTAGTTTAATCAGTTCAATCATCTGTTGACTGTGTTATATATCTGTCAGTGTCAAAAACGGCTACCTTGCAATTGTAAAGGAAAAGGGATCTTTGAAAGTAGAGTATCATAAATATATTTTAATAGAGGAACTGAAATACACCGCTTTCCAAGTTGGATTCATTGCTTAGCCTATTATTGTCAAGGAATTGGCGTGTTACAAATAATAATTTCAATATATAATCTGGGTATGCTAATCACTCTCATTCTGTTAATAAAATTTAGCATTGTATCACGTAGGTTTTATTATGAAATATAAACGCACTGTTATATGAATAAAGAACTTCATATTAAAATATTAATTTTGTATCTGAATATGTACATAAAATGATGAAGATAACCTTATATACATTTGTGTTTATTAAAAAATTATCATAACTTATAAACATAATTCTTTTTGTTTTATTAAATTTTGTATGATGTAAGTATCAATAGTTATGTATCCCACTTGGTTAATAATAAGACTGTCACTGGAGTAATGAACCTCTGTAACCTGTACCAAAGTAACCAAATACACTGATAACACATCAGTCTCTTCTACCTATACCCACAAAAGTAAGTTTAGTTGTGCTCATTCCACACCATTTTTTGTTTATTGTTAAAAAAAAAGAAAGGTTATCAATTTTCATTGTTGTGGCAGTAATTGGTACAGGTTGGCAGTAGCTATATCACATTGATACCATGTAAATACGATTTTTTACCTGTAGAATGAAATATCAAAATTTTGAAATATGAATTTAATTATATTTCAAAATTTATTATATTTAATGATATTATAGTTATTTTAAATACTATTTCATTTATTACCACTGATTAAAAATGTTAAAATATCTAACAACAACACCTAAAAACTTATATATCAAAAAAAATAAGGGACCTTATTATATGAAATAGTTAGTGTTGCTAACTTTGGATAATGTATCCAAGTTTCTATAGTAATGCCGTATTGGAGACTGCAATCAGTAAAGTCATGGGATGATATGGCTGTTTATTTCCTAGCTTTAATGCCTTTACTATCCATAGGAAGACACAAAGCGTGGTATTATTGGGCTACACCAAATAGTAATTGAATTGATTTTTTTTCAGGTGTATGTAAACTAAAGATGTTACGGCCATTATGGATATTAAAGCAGGGGCGGAGGCGTGTTCGCGGTGTTAGCACCTGGTCTCCCCTTGCTACAGCATTCAACACTCGACCCACTTCCAGACCTATCTTTGACACGCTTAGAGAAAGGACTGTGAGTATTTTAAATCTACAATAAGAAAAGTGTCTTTCATTTCTGATTTATTTGTATTTGTTCTAACTTATGTTTTTCTTAGATGTCTTATTTTTGGCTTATCAAACATAAAATTTATTTTATGTATCATGCTTACAATACATGTCTAAGGTTGTATGGTTTTCTCCCATTCCATGACTGTATACCTTTACAATATTTGTTTCAAACTATCTTAACATTTTTGTTTAGATATGTATGTAAATATTTCAATATTTATGCAACTTTGATTTTTTAATTTATCCTATTTCCAGGGGTTATTTAATAAGCCAGAACTCACAAGTTTTGAAGGCTTTTACACTCTGAAGGAGCAAGCCATAGCAGCTACAGATCGCTTGATAGAAGAGGCTACATCCAACCCCAAGCGGCCTATGGTAGAGATATTTGATGAGCTATCAGACACGCTGTGTAAAGTAGCAGATTTGGCAGAGTTTGTAAGGATTGCCCACCCTCAACCGCATTTTGCAAACGCCGCAGAAGATGCCTGTATTAGCGTCAGTGGAGTTGTAGAAAAGTAATCGTAATATTAATTTGTTCTGTTCGTAATTTTAAAAAGATAAATATTTGTAGTGTGCAATATTATTTTTTGTATTGTATTGTACACCGCTACATCATTAATTTCAGATTAAATACACACAAAGGTCTGTACGAAGCACTACGCGACTCCGTGGAGCGTGGCACGTCGGGCGACCAGCACCTGGCGAAGTTATTCCTGTTCGACTTCGAGCAAAGTGGCATCCAGCTGGCAGAGGGCCCGCGTCGGCGCGTGGTGCGGCTCAATGACCTCATCCTGCAAACCGGCCAGCGGTTCATGGCGGGCGCGGCAAAACCGAGGAGGGTGCCCAGGGATGCTGTCCCACAGAATGTTAGACAGTTGTAAGTGTTTTAAAAGTTCTATTGTTAATTGATAGGTGTTTCAAAACTTTATATAGATGGTGCTCGCATATGTCTACTAGTGTTAATATGAATATGTTATGACAAATTTACATAGTCTTACCAATTTCCCTGTTCTAAATGGGCCCTGTTTATTTTGATATTATTTGGTTACTATTGTACAAGTGTCTTTAGTACATCTGGTGTCAAGTAGCCCCAGTAAGTAATGGATTTATATAAGTAACATATTTCCATTTCTAACTTTACTATTTCACTAAAATTGATGATGTTGAAAAATTATTTACCCTAATAACATAATGAATTTTTCGGCTGTTCATATTACAGAATATAATTGTAAAACTATATATGTATGTAAGTATGATACATACATATACCTGTAGGTTCTTGTCAATTCTCGAGACAAAAATCTTGATAAAATTAAAGGTAAGGGAGTTGCAGCGCTTAATGGTAGGCAATTCCAAAAATTACGATTACAGTCTCAGTCTCGTCGGCGCTTTCGTGCTTTGTTCTAAAACGTGCCACGGATATTCCCAAACAGTTTCAGCACCGAAGGCGACAGCGTCATAGTGAGCGGAGTGTACGCGGAGTGCGGCGAGGCGGCCGCCCGCGAGGCGGCGTACAGGCTGTACCTGGCGCCGGACGGCCAGCAGGAGCAGCTGCTGACCACCACGCTGCGGGCGCGCCACGAGCTGGCGTCCGTGTGCGGGTTCAACAGCTACGCGGACAGGTGACGAGCGCTTTATGTGATGTGTAGCAAATGAGCGTACAGCTATACTGTTGTAAGATCTAGGCTGAACTTAATTACTATTGTAATTTTTGTAGGTTGGTTACAGCTGCACACGGGCTGTAATAACTCAATAAAATTAAATGAATGGCTGGGGGCATGTGGCCACAACAGTGGGCAGGGCACTCTATTACAATGTTTTCTTATAATATTTAATTAAGGTCATTGTATGATGAGGAAATATTCTTATTTCGTAAGGTACTTACGTCTTCGAGAATATGCCAAGGCTAAGAGGGTACGAGACCTCTTGAGACCCAGAAATACTCATCCACCCCCGAGATGTGCAGAGCCATTAGGTGTGAAAGCACAGGCTTCTACAGAGAAGCATAGGAAATCCCTAGTTTGGTTTGCTTCTGTTATAAAAAATATAAATATTTATTGCCCCACACTACGATCCAGTGCCATGGGTACCATGGATACATACAAAGACAAATACAAAAATTCAGACCCAGAACCGAAATCTAAATTCATCATTTGAATTAATGCATGGCTGGGCTTTGTGGTACAGTGTCATACAGCGATATAAGAAAATGACTGAGTATCATAATCGCCAATATTTATGTACTCACATTTTGTCGCGATATCGCGAAATGTTGTTTCAGAGCTATTAAAGCGAGTACAATGGAGACCGCATCCAACGTCGGCAAGTTCTTAGACATTCTGTCTGACAACCTGCACGACAGGGCCAATATCGACTTTGAATCGATGCTCAAAATGAAACGGTCGGAGACACCATACCAGGTAATTATATTATAATTATCTGACAACACAGTTTTATTAAAATTTTCTACGCATTTTCTTAACCTCACATTAACATTTTATGTGTCGTGGTTGCTATGGACACATACCCAAGACAAGTACGCAAACGCCCAGGTTCAGAACAAATCTGTATTAATTTAGATATTGTATATTAATTAATATATCCGTTTACGCCCACGTTTAGGACAGGATGGAAGTATGATCGCATTTACATATGTGGGATTATAATCCCGCCTATAATCTATAATCGCGGTCTATAGACCACTCAGTAACAAAAAACATGTTGTCATTGTTACAAAATAGACAACAAAATAACAGGACAAAGATGTTATTCTAGAATAGCTTATATTATATTATTATTTGTGTGATGAATGTTGTTAACAATGTTGAATATATTAATTCGCAGTGATTAGTATTATAGTTTTGTAATATGACCACTTCCAGGACAAGTTAATGTGCTGGGACACGCCATACTTCACGCACAAGGCGAAGACGCAGTTGCTGAACGTGGCCAACTCTGACTTCAGTCCGTACTTCTCGCTGGGCGGCTGCATGGAGGGCCTCAACATGCTCTGCCAGGAGTTGTATGGCATCACCTTGAAGTCCGAGGAGATGTTGCCGGGTAAACCTAAACATTGTCGTATTTTTCACGTAAAATTTTCACGAAGAACAAAAAGACACAATAATTATCACTTCCGTTAACTATGAGATAAAATATCGTGAGGATATTTGCATACCTGAGAGTTCCCTGTAACGGTCTTGAAGGTGTGTAAAGTCTACCAATCTGCTCTTGACCAGCATGGTGGACTATGACTTGATCCTTCTCATATTTAGAGGAGACCTGTGCCCAACAGAGGGACATTAAAGGGTTGATGATGAAGATGACCTTCAAAAACTTGCTATATGGAATTATGTACGTAATTCAGAACTTATATACCTTAATATTGCAGATTATTTTATCAAAACAAACAATAATAAAATGTTAGAAACAAAACATGTATTGAATTAATGACACAAATGCAGTGTATTTAGTCGTTCACTTCATCCTATTGTTTTGGTGTGAGGGTGTGTTCGCGCGTGTTAACATTTCCCACAAAAATAATATGCCCAAAGAAGTAAAACTTCAGTAGCTGCTCAACCTTAAGATAATTGTATGGAATAACGTTCTTTATCATTCTTGCATTCTTGACAGTTTTTTATTAGGTGACTTAATTTAGATGCTTTTTTGTAGAAAGTTATAGGGATTTGTGTGAAAAACATTTTTATCTTTAAAGTATATTGACACTATAGTCTCAAGGTATCTTTTGTTTGTCTGAGTTGCTTTACATTCGATATATGCCCCGATGGGGGGCAGGGGAGGGCGAAGGGACATACCATAATTGGCTGTCAAATGTTGATGTTTCATAAAATCTTATATTACTATCTTATGATAGTAGTATCTTATGATAGTTATAGTTATGTAAATCGTTTGTAGGTGAATCATGGGCGCCTGATGTGTACAAACTAGCTGTCGTTCATGAAACGGAGGGATTACTTGGATATATCTATTGTGATTTGTACGAGCGGCCCGGGAAACCACATCAGGACTGCCACTTCACAATCCAAGGTGGGAAGCTGCTTCCTGATGGCACTTATCAGGTATGAGAAAGGAACGGGAACTTCTTTGTATGGTCGTTATAATTACGATATTCAGACTGTGATAAATTTGTATTGTACATTTATGTATATTTTATAATTTTTATTTATATATTTTCATATTTCATAACTATTCGATCAAGGGCATCATTTTTGAGTTCGGCTCAAAGGATCAATTATCGTGTAATAACTTGCCATCTGTAACATAGTTTTTTGTTTTAATTAAACCATCATATTTTTATCATTAATTATTTAATCAAATGTCTGATCAGGTATTAATCAAAACGTATTTGTATTTGTCATAATTGCCTTGTGTAGATAGACTTATTACGAACAGGCTATAAGCCAACAGGCAAACGTGGTGACCTGTTACGAGGAGCTGGAAGGGGTCTAATTTCGATAAGTTGTTTACTTAAGTCGGCCGAGATGACCACGAGGTAGTTCTTAGGTAGGACACCTGTCGTATGCGGGGTTAGTTACAGATATCCACGCGCCGCCGTCTCCTGTTTCCACATAATGTCAAGTGCATGCGCATTGCTATATGTGTTTTGTAAAAAATGTATACTGCATAGAATCCGATAGTGGTGATAATGCTGTCACTGCACGGCGGGCACCGCTCGGGCCCGGCGTTGCTGTGCGCGGGCGCCGTGGACAACCTGTTTCACGAGGCGGGCCACGCACTGCACTCCATGCTGGGCCGCGCGCGCCATCAGCACGTGGCCGGCACGCGCTGCGCCACCGACCTGGCCGAGCTGCCCTCTGTGCTGCTGGAGTACTTTGCCTCGAGTCCACAGGTATACAGATACGCGCGCGCGCCCTTTCATGATCTCTCTTTTTCTCTCTCTCTCACACATATACACAAATATAAAGACGCCATGTGTGCGTATTCCCGAGTGTTCGTTCTCTGTTTCTTTAACATATGTATGTATACATGTACATATCCATCCAAGCTCCAAGCATGTAATCGCGAGCATTAAACGTATATCTCTGCCGTAAGGTAAGTAGGTGAGACGCGCCAAACTTTATGACCGTTCTGAACTTTCTGTTATAATTATATAAATTTAATAACTATAGTAGAATTATTCGAAAGGAACAAGTAAATTTAAGTAACTTCCACAGGTTATTCGTCGGTTCGCCCGTCATTTCCAAACACGAGAACCGATGCCGGAAGATATGTTGCAGAGACTGTGCGCTTCCAAATACTTGTTCGGAGCAAGTGAAATGCAATTACAGGTAAATTTAATCGCCATGGACGTGGTTTGACTGGAACTTTAATGACGATTGCTTGGAGGAATAGTTAAGCTGGAAAAAGATAGAGAAATCTAACTTTTGTATCGGCCAGGAGGCTAGCGTCAGTGATGGTTATCTTTTACTTACTACCCACTAATTACGCATGAATGCAGCGCAGTGAACACTAAACTATGTCGTCTATTTGCTGCATAAAATGCATACCCAATGGACTGATAAGGACTACGGTAAATTCCCAGGTATTCTACTCCGCGTTAGACCAGCAGTACCACGGCCCCCACGCAGCGGACGTCGGCAGGACAACGGATGTACTTAAGAAAGTTCAGAAACAATATTATGGTTTACCCTACGTTGAGAATACGGTAAGTGTGCTCCCATCGTATCGCTAGACGGCTGCAGTACGATTACTGCGTCTGATCTGAAGAGCGATTAAATGAAGCGTTTAATCACAATCTTCGGTAGCGTTGTCAATGTGCCAGGACTTTTTAAAGTGTGCGAACTCTTCATGATTATAGCGATAATGTAGAGTCGAGTTTTGGCGTAGAGTCTACTAGTGCTCAAGATAAAACATTTCTGTGTTCGACTCCCAGTAAAACACGCTTTCTATTTGGCGTTGGTTGTGAAGGTGTTGGCAAAAGAGTGGCACTGTCCACACAAATGTGAGCAGACATGTCTAGGTATCATCGACGACCCATTAACTTCCCACTGCTGGGTGCACAGGTCTCCTCTCAGAATGAGTTAAGCCGTAGGGGAGTTAAGCAGAAAGGGTTAGGCCTCCTTTAAATCATTTATCTATTATATATATTCCTCCTCTAAATCATTTAGATGTGTCCAAGAACATTCGATGTTCACATGTTAAAATGTATATTATGCGTATTGTCTTTAGGCGTGGCAGCACCGCTTCAGCCACCTGATCGGGTACGGCGCCAAGTACTACTCGTACCTGATATCGCGCGCGCTGGCGTGGAGCGTGTGGAAGCGGCACTTCGAGGCGGCGCCGCTGAGCCGCGCGGCCGGCGACGCGCTGCGCCGCGGCGTGCTGCGCCACGGCGGCGCGCGGCCCCCGCAGGTGACATTGCTGCTAGTAGCGTACGGGCATGCAGTCCACTTCACGGCAAGTGGTCACTGCCCCCCATTGACATCAATGATTATCCATAGATAGGATTTAAATATGTAGAGTGCTGCCGTCCGTAAGTTTTAATACCGTTACATACCAGAACCATTTTGGGTTACAACCAAAACAGAGGGTAATTTTTAAAAATTAGTGCTACTTAATAACTGAACATAACATGCAAGAGTTTGAGGTATCCAAAATACATCACTTTCAAATAATAATACGAAAACCTCAAAATGACGAAATCGGATAAATGTTAGATAATCGTGTTATATGGATATATTTTTAGGAATCATAAGTAGAAAGACTTAAAAATGACATATATTACATACATATAATAAATTACGTAATTTGTTTAATCTAAAATCACAAGCAAACATAACACCAATTTAACAAAATTACTTATTTTCTTATGAAAAACAAATCGACCAGCAATCTGGCAGGGTAATAACGTTTGCACTGAACGAAATTAAAAAAAAAACACTAATCTCATCCAACATTATATAGAACATTACATTCGTAATATAATAAAAGATTACACATTGCGTAAAGATTCAATGGATAGCGGCAAAGGTACCTGGCGTTGTCTAACACGCGGGCTATGGGCGAAAGTGGACGTGGGTAACTACTACTTATGAGCGGACACTACGAAGTCGTACCAGAGCTCCGCCACAGACGCGTTGCTACTTACTAACACTTAGTTCTGGTAGTTTGCGTTTTAGATCTTTTTAAAAACAATATTTATTACTTATTACATCTGTATATTTTTATCACCCACTTATATAATTGTTTTTAGGAAATTCTTCAAGAATACCTAGGCATCGAAATTACTCCGAACAACTTGGCGCTAGCCTTGGCGGAGGAGCTGGACTACCACAAGGAACACCTCGACAGGGTCTTTAAAATTATTGATAAATAAGATAGATGAAGAATTCTCCTTAGACATGTTGTAAATTAAATATTATTTGTGATAGAATGACGATGTAAGCTGGATTTGTAGGTCGATTGATTTGTGTGCAGTTGGCGAAACCGTCGATGAGCTTACGTAGAATTAGGCTGTGTAGGTTCTAAAGTTTTTTTTACAGAGAATTGTGTAATTTAGATTTGGAATGTGGATCCCTGGCTTCGACTTGAGCAGACATCGGGATATTCCTGGCAGCGTGGGCTAAATAGAAAACTGTCATATTTTTACGACGAGTTTGTTATTGTGATGATAAAATTTAATTGTGATTTTGAATTGAGAGCGAGCAGGCTAGGATAACAGAAAATCTGCAAACAATACGGCTATAGAGTAGAAGGACACATGCGACATCTAGTACTGATATCGAGAAACTAAGAATATACAGATTTTTATGAAAATATATAGTTAGGAATTTCGAAAAAATCAGTGAGGTAAAATAATCGACTTGTGCCGCTCTTCTGCTTAATCGACTATAGCTCGAAACCAGTGATGGCGGTAATAATGTTATAAAATAATCCATCGTTTTAAAGGCCATTTTTCACGTTTCGTGTACTAAAATTCCAAGAATAAGTCTTAATCATTTCATCCTTTTTCACTCTTAAAATAGAAACTATTTTATTTAATTTATAAAAATATCTATGTTTTAACTTTATAACAATAAACAACAATGTCCCGGTTCATGAAATATAGCGATTTTTTTAATTTTGTCAAAATATTCATTATATTTTGCGCCACGCTTCTATGGCGTGGACGCAGATATCTAAATGAGGAATTTAGATTTTTTGGGTCTGGGTGTTTGTATACTACCTTTGTGGCGTAGCGACCATGACCCAGGGATTCCCAGTATCGGGCAGTGTAGAAATCTTATATGTAATAGTATGATTTGACAAACCCTTTCTAATTTCATTGCTCTTATAGAAAAAAAAAATTATGTGTTATATTCAAATATAGATGAGATAGATAACGTTTGTAATATATTTGTTTGACTTTTATTACATAATATTTTCTAGTACGGTATTAAGAAATTGTACTAATTCTACTTACGTCTGCAATTTGGGTGCTATTTATTGTTTACATAAGTTTCTAGCTGGTAATATCTTGACATGTTCAGCTCTTCAGAGCTTACAAATACTCGAATTTAAATTTTACAATCGATTGACTCATTTTTGAATAATATAATAATTATCGTAATGTATAAAGAATTAGTAAAATATGAAAACGTTTGTATATTACCTGGGAACTAGCTGCAATCCTTTTTATGTCCCTGCCGGGCATGGGTCTCTTCTGACTAGAGAAGGCCTGGAGCATTTCCATCATGCTGCTCCAATGCGGATTGGTGGAGAAACATGTTAGTGGCCAACTCTTGTTGGATGTTTCCACAAGGCCTTCAACAAGGTTTCGAAGTTCCGATAACCGTGGAATACTATACAATCCACGTTGATCGATCGATAGATCTGCGATCCATATAAATGTGTATTTGACAGCAATATTGAATTAACGTAAGATTTTATTTATCTGTAATGTAGATTTTGTCGCAAAATAAATAAAAATACACTTCAACTGTATTACAAATCAAGACTTAATAGTTATAATAATAATTCATGTTATTTCAAACGTGATTTTAGATAGTATTATTATATAGAATCTAAAACAGAATTATTCTTGTCATTATTAGGTTAAATATAAATAAAACAACTGTTGAAAATTATAAATAGTTTTAATTGTGATCCCTCCTGAAAGTGACAACCGGACAACACGAAAACAAACTAGAGATTTACACAACTGCTGCGGTGTGAACGGCGTGAACGTACTGACGATGTTATCGTGGCAAAATGTATTTCTGGATAGAATTTACTATTCAATAAACTTAAATCGTAAATTAGGCTTACATTTTCAATTATCACAAAGTTATCGAAATCAACTATGAACTTAAGATACATACAAAATGTACAGCAGACATTTAAAAAACGCGATTTCATGTGAAAAATAGACAAAGTAACTAAATAAACTCCCAAATGAAAGACAACATTTTGGTCCTACATCAGTCAAATAGATCCTATGTAAAGCCATGCCAACGAATATTATTGGTTTCGTGATCGTTATCGCGCTCGCTGGAGCCGACGGCGTGCCTTCCTCTCCGGGTACTGCGGCGGGGTCACAGACTTATAACTACAAAGATTATTGCCTGTTAGGAGTCGTATTTATTTATTTCGTCCATGGTGTGAAAATAGCAAGCCAAAGATTTTGCGTCTTACGTGAGAATGTGGTTATGCGTAGTCTTAATGGAATTTTGTAAATACGAGAGTAGCGTAGCTATTTACATATCTACAAAATTCGATGGGAGAATGGTTGGAGCTCGTAGGAGGGACGTCCATTGTCTAATATCACACGTTACTTCTCTAGAGTGTGGGTTATATTTAAGTTTTATTTATAACGTTATCATGTATAGCGGAGCCAGATTCGGGCCAGGGAAAAGGAATACATCTCTTTTCGGCCGCTGGGCGCTCGGCCCGACCCAAAGCGTAAAAAGAGATCGCTGCTATCTCTACACTCAAAGTTGAAACTATTTCATAAAAATCGTTTTACCCATTACAAGGAGAGTTCGAGTTAGTCGAAGGCAGTTATCACTTATATCGATAATTTTACAATAAATCACTTTAAAACCGTAAACGAAAGCTCTAGCCTTTTAAGAGAAATTCTTACATTAATGGAAACACTGCACGAATCTGTTATGCTTTTGATTATTGTTAGAAAACGATGAGCAACGAGCAAACTTCCCTTCGCATGAAACGTTCCATCTGCGCCTTCCGTATAGATTCAATTCATATAAAAAGGAACAGACTTTCAGTCGGATGGACCCCGAGCGCGGCCGGTGTAGTATTTGGTATGGGGTGTCGGGGCAGGTGCGAGCGCGGGCGGCGCCGCGGCGGCTCTACGCCACGTAGTTGTACTGGTTGGGGTTGTCCTTGTCGCGCTCCATGTAGTCGCGGTCGATCAGCGACTCGATGCGCTTCTTTAGGTCGGCGGGCTGCGGCGGACACGAGGGTTACGTTAGTATAGCTCGACCGGGGGCTCGCGATGCGCCGTGCTTCGATTGGAGAGGTGCGGTTGTTGGGCACGCTTCCAACAGAGGCGACCAACTTAGTCCTCAGCACTAGTATCGCGTCTTCGCACGACCTCAGATTGGACTTACATACTAATACATACTATTCCTGTTTTACTTTATTGAGTTAAAATGTTATTTACATAAAATGTTACCTATTTTAAGTTATTATTCGTAGTATTTGATATCGTCTATTGTTTCACTCAGTTTAAATTGATTTCAATGTTTAATTTTTTTTGTGATTAGTGGCAACGAGTACTTCTTACGTGCGTACATAAGTACACATACGGCATTTTCGTATTGATAAATCTATCGGACATACCTTGACGGGGAACTTCAGCTGGTTGTAGAGCTCGGAGATGAGCAGGTTGTGGGAGAGGGCCTTGCGCATCTTCATGACGCGCACGATGGCCGCGTCGATCTGGTACTGCCGGTCCTGGAACACGCGCTCCTCCGTGGCCTTCTGCTCTTCGCTCTGGAGGGGCGGAGGATTTATTAAGATACTATTACTATAGCTTATAAAATCAGAACAGGATATGATGTTTGTGTTGAATCAGGTGTAGTCATTTTTCTATGTGGCATGTTATACAAATCGAGTTCCTGAATTTTGATTCTACATTGATTTAATAAGAAATAAACGCAATTGCAAAAAAACAATATTTTTGCAATTGTCAAAGTATCGGGTTGCTTGCTGCAAAAGTTGCTAGGCAACTTGATATTCATATTAATAGCAATAAATTAGCTATTACTATAAAAAACACCGTGCAGTTCGCTTGCAATACTCATTAGGAACATGTTTTAACAGATTGGTAGAAGTAAACTGGTATGTGTAGGAGGGAGTAGCGTCAAACATCATTTAATCTGTGGCACTATATTCTAATCATAAATAACAATCAGAATGACTCGAAAGATTATACACTACATTTTTTCTCCCTTTCTCTTTTGCATCGTAAATTTGGTATACATTTTTTGATTTATTTTAAACACATGCGACTTAGAAATATAGCGAGCATGCGACGAACCGTCTCCTTCATCTGTATCTGGTTGATCTTGATGCGGAACAGCTTGTTGGTAAAGTCCGCGTTGAAGGCGAACTGGTCGCTGTCGTCCACCTCGCGGCCGCGCGGCGTCTTGGTCAGCACGCGCGCCTTGCCGCACGCCAGCGACTGCAGCGTGCGCCGCAGCTCGCCCTCCTGACACGTACACGTTTCGTCAGTAATCGAATGTAGGTGGCATGGATTGTACCATAAGGTTTGATAATGGCTGGGGGCTGATTATTTAATGTTATGCCCGTTAGAAATTAAGTATTACTACTAGCTTTAAAAGCAAAGAAAATCATCATGAAGAAAGCTACATATACCACAGAGTTTTCCATAAAAGTTCTTGGAGTTGTGCAAAGTCTACCAATTCACATTTGGCCAGCGTACTAAAAGGGGACAAGAGTCCTGCAGTGGTACATTTGGACCCAGACCCCAATGACACTGGACGAAATTATAACGATTGACTCTCATAATTATAATATTATTTAACTAGCCTTCATTTATATCTTATATCCCAAGTTTAACAGAACCGGCAAATTATTAAACTTCTTGAGCGTTTTCAATTACAGTTTATATTTATATATATTACATTATAAACAACGTACCTCAATATTTGTGGCTGTTTTTATTTCTTCAAAAGTGAGATTATCTCCGTCATTGAAAAGTAATAATACTAATGCTTGGAATAGTGACACCTGTAATTCTTTGTTACCCTGGAAAATAATTATTCATATAACGAATTTGTCTCGATTATTAATATATTTATGAAATATTTTTACAGCACACGTATAATTAGAAAGCAAGTAAATCACTTGATGAACATGAAGATTTAGATACATATAAAAGTTAACCTGATTGATTGGTATTTGAAACAATCAATGAGATTATGACTAAATGGTACCCGTATCATTATTTGATAATAAATGAATCGGATTGATGTATTGAGAATAAGACAAACTGATGGGTGTTAATAGGTGGATAACTAGTAAGACTGACTGATGTTCGAAGTGACCGATGAGAATAAGTAAGATTTATTGGTACCTGAATTATTCCGTGAGAATATGTAAAATAGATTGATGCTAGAATCCATTAATGAGTATAAGAAAGAAACTATCTATCTACTTCCATACGTAGCACGACTTGCATCAGTTACTTTCCTTCCAAGTTACACACAGAAGACTCATCCAAATTTTTTTTAAACAAAGAAAAGAACAATAGTCTACAGTAAAAGATACAAAAGGTTAAATTAACATAAACCATAATTAGTTGTGCAGCTTGACTCGGCATAGGAGGGACTTATGAGAGGTCGGTACCTGTGAAAAGTGCGCTCGCAAGACGCAGTGTCCGAGCGTGGCCTGCCACTGCAGCTTGCGGCCCGAGTGCTTGGCCAGGTAGAACTTGGCGAAGTGATCCTGGTGGCGCGTGAGCTCGGCCGGCAGCCGCACCTCCACGGGCGGGTACGTGGGCCAAAAGCCCATCGTCAGGATGTACACGGACAACTCCAGCCCGCCGCCCTCCTGCGACGCCGCTAAATGCTGCGATAAAACAAATGCGATGCTGTACGCGATCATGTCCCATTCGTTTTTCCTCGGGCAATACCGAGCTAGTTGCTACAAAACTGGACTTGTAAAAAAATGGATGATCAACTCTATCTCTTTAGTTTTAGTTTACAAATGCAATTAAGGAAGGTGATAATTAGAAAAATGATAATTTTAAATAAAAATGTTAATTTCAAGTTAGCGTAATTTTCCACAAATCTTTTTTTTTACTATAAAGATTTTGTTTAAATGCAATACCATAGTATTGTTCTATATTATAAATGGCCCAGATAAGAACGAAATATACAGACTCATGTGAAATAGTTTTTATTTTTTGGAAAAGATTTAACAGTGTTTTGAAAGATTTTACTGTTATGAAGTTTAATGTTTTCCTCCATACTGACCAAACGTTAAATTTGTCTGCTTGTTGCAAACTATTCTAAAAAAAATTGCGTCCAACAGAATTTATTAGCGAAAACAATATGTAACATGAATAAATTGTATTCATTTATTAAATCAAATGCAGAGCATATAAAAACTGAATAAGTACCCATTAGATAATAAAAGTTCACCCACCTGTTTATACGTAATATTGATATCCTTGGACAACTCCATATCCTTAAACATGCCTTCTAGTTTACAGGTAAAGCCACCTCCGCACTCCTGTTTCAGTTTGCTAAGCATGGACTTCTCGGCGTCGACGGACGCGGACTTGCCCACGAGCAATCGTTTCGCGAGATCCTTCTTGTAGAACGCCTCGAACACGTCCTTGCCGTGGATGAACCTGAATAACACCATGATCTTGTCGAGCAGTCTCTCCAGCTCCTCCTCCGTCGCTTCCTTGTTGCCGGCGCGCAGTTTCACGTCGACGAATTTAGCTGCAAAAATAATATAGGGTAATTATTATTTTATGTAAAGCAGCAAACTGTTCAGCCTATCCGACATTAAATAACCAAACAGGCCAGAGGTGCGTGAGGTCGATTACAGATGTATCGTTACTCTCAAAGATTAAGTTTAACGTCTCGTATAAGTATTTATTTTATGACAGCCTTCAAAACCAAAATACAGCATTTTCACGCCACTGTTATAAGGCAGAAAAACGTACTATATATCGTGGTACGTGTCTATTTTCTGTCTAATCTATACATTATAGAATATCTTACAAAATGACTGACCTACTTATGGAGACAAGAGATTACAGAGCAGACCTTGCCGTAATTTAAATACCGCACGAATCCTCTAACTTAATCCCGTCAATAATTTCAACATATGAGGTTCAGTGATTCAGTTACAAAAAGGGTCATAAGAAATTTGTGCATGGATACAGTTGGATATAGACCTTAGAAATATTCCTCAGTTCGGGTTACGAACTGGCTACCGAGTATTTCATGTTCAAGTATTTTCCCAATTACATAGTATCAAACGTCGCATAAGACAGACAGTATGCATGTTTCAGAAACTCTGGTGGAGATACCGACTACTGACCAATAAGCTCTGCGGGCTTGTTCTGGCGCTGGTTGATGAAGTACTCGAAGGCCTCGCGCATGGAGTACAGGAAGCGGTCGTTCCGCTGAAAGCACGCGCCGACAACGTGGTCCAGCTGCTCCTTGAACTCCAGCAGCTCGGCCACCATCGTCTTGTCGCGCTCCGGCTCGATTACTATCGTGCGACCTTTTTTCTGTAAACAAGTGTGTGCATAAATGTGGTAAAATCCTTCGGGATTTGCTTGCGACAGCCCCGCCGGCACCGGCTTACCCTTCCTCTGGCTTATAGCAGCAGTGTCACACTGATAGAATTCTAGTTTGATAGGTGTGATAAGATAGTTTCACTTTTTCTAGGCATTCTATCAGAGACTCCTGGTCTTTATGAAATTGAACATAGATACGTATTAGTGGCGGTGAATGAAAATCACGCGGGTAGGCATTCTATTTTAGTCAATTTCAGACAGACTCCTGTTCTACATGGAACTAGACATAGATACATAGTTATGGGTGGCGGTGAACGAACATCACGCGGGCTGGATGCTCCTTTGCTACTTCTACTACATAAAATTACACAAATTCAATTCATGTGGTTGTAACCACATTTTTTGACACTGGAAGTAGGATGATACAGACACCAGGACAAATTCCTTTCTGTAAATCTTATACCATGTATCCTGAATCAGGTTTGTGACTTCTAGATTCTCTTGTACATCAGCCATTGGTAGCTTAATAGGGACTAACCACTGGTTTGCTAGATCAGCAGCTCTATATTTATTCTGCTCTCAGCTAAATAATTACATAATAACGTTTAATTGTAATAAAGAAAGCTACTAAGCTATATTTTAATATAATATTCTTACAGTGGTTTATTGAATAATAGCCGTGTCTTCAATTGGAAATCCCCAATGGTTTCCAGGGAATTAATGTTGTGC
Source organism: Phareas burnsi (assembly GCA_018249415.1). Lineage (NCBI taxonomy): Eukaryota > Metazoa > Arthropoda > Insecta > Lepidoptera > Hesperiidae > Phareas > Phareas burnsi. The sequence continues at coordinate 10,289 of DWKL01000006.1, read as the reverse complement.
GTTGTTTATCAGGCAGCTTTGAAGTTTTATTAAATAAATGATTAATCAACAGCAAATTTTCTTTTCAGCGTAAATCTAGTAATTGTTTACAAAATACGACAAGAGAAGAAAAATATAACGTAAAGTATCCAGTTACCTTGATATAAGCATTGAAGTGGTTGCAGAGTTCATTGAGGCCATCCTTGACGCGGCTGAAGAGACTGTAGAGCGTGGTGAGGTCGGCCAGCCGCGGGCCGTCCATCAGCGACTCCAGGCCCTTGCTCAGGATGCCCGTCAAATGCTCGCTTAACAGTTGGCGCTCGATCGTGTGGATCAATTGCCATCTGGTGAAGAACAGATAGGTGTGAGAGAATATAGGATATCGGTTTTATGAAAGTGTTTGGCTGCAGTATTAAACTATATAACTCACAGGCTACAAAGGCTACCTAACATTGATCAATTCTGCACGGTTGTATTCCAGGAGTACAACGCATCAAAATGATGGAATTCAACATTAGTTCTAGGTCTGTGCATGGTCTAGGCCTATTCTAGATCCCTAATGTACATGTATTCATACATTACATATTTTTTGTCTGTCCAGTTCAGCTTCAACATATAGAATTCTTGCTTGAATTAATTTTAAAATGTTTATTTTAAAATTATTGTACTGTTCTATGCTTGTTAAGTTATTTGTATAACAGAAAGCTTGAAAACAGATTCTTAACATTTTTTCGTGTTTATATTTTTAATGGAGTTACTGTCTTAGAATATAAAGAGATATATTTTTGTGCAAAGACAGATAATTCTGCAGTGACTATCACTTCCATTACTTCAAAATTTGGTTTGACAGATGCTAGAACTATAGTTTGTCCGTGGAAGTACCACCGCCGCCCTCACAATCCGCTGTGAAGCATTTTTTGTATTTAGTATGGAGGTGCGGTTGCCGAGCACACAGCGAGACGACCATCTAAGTCCTTAACAGTAGTAACGCATCTATGTACGACAGAACATAGAATTTCAATTCGGTTTGAGGTTCCATGCGCTGCGTGTCCATAGGCTGCAATGGCCACTTAATATCAGATGACTTGCACGTCCGTTTGCTACTCTTCAAACCTAAAAAAAGAAATCTAGTCCTTGTAAAACTTGGAAAATTATTCAAGCGGATCTGGCGGGGGCAGCCACGTGGGGTCAGTTTAGTCTATTATATCTTTACTTGGTAGAGGGATCCAGGTAGTGCAGTAGACGCTCGTTCTCCTCGCGCAACCGCTTCTCCACGTGCGCCAGGTACTGCGGCACGGCCAGCTCGCGCATCAGCCGCTGTCCTTCTGCCGCGTATAGTCTCTCCGTAGCTAGAAGGAATCTGCAATTATATTGCAACGTTTTAAATTCCGTTCACTAAATAGTAACAAGCAATTTTTAAAGGGTAGTGGTAGCCTTCGTGGCACGAGTCTAGAAGTATCACTGTCACACCTGTTTGTCTTCTAATAACAGTTTTTCTTCTTCTTCTTCGTCGTCATTCCTCATGACCGAGGGTCGTGATCGTCAAAAATTATCTTCTATATATATAATAATACTAAAAAAAACTAAATGTTTGTGTACGGCTACAACAAATGTACTGGAACGTATTGTAAACTTATTACTGGAAATATAAAGGACGACCTATTGTCATATTTCTACATGACATCCACTTTAGACTATGGAAAAAAATGTCCTTACAAAACCTAAAGTTTATTTTGTTATTTATTCATGTGATACAAAAACAACAGTCAGTGGGCAGTGCTATTGTGTCTTTGCCTACTGAGTAGTTTTAAGTAATTGTCTCAAGAACATTGCTGAGACTTTCCAGTTTTCTTAGATCTACTGTGCTCAAAGTATCCCTTATGTAAGATTAATCTAAGGTATAGTTTTAACATGTTGGTAAAAATGTTACAATTTACTTGTGTTCAAAGGCATCCTGGTATATCTGCAGATCGGAAAGCATTCGCAGCAAACTTTTGAGCAGTGAAATATCAACCGAGTCACCGCCGCGCTCTCGTTCTATGAGCAATAGAAGACCGTCCACGGTGCGGGTCTGCACTAGTGTGTTCATTGCTATGTGGTGTCGAAACAAGTCTAGACCCATGTCCCTGTAAACCAGAGTAGAAATTATTAAGTACCTCAGCATGGCTATGTACAGATGAGACTTCAAGGAAAAAGGTTATGCATAAACACATCGAAAAATAGATAGTCAGTTTATCAAAAGAAGATTTCCAGATCATTATTTTTAAGCTTTCTAATTACTGACTATTAATTAAGAAACTTAAAACAAAATGAAAAGGAATATTTACAACTCAAGCACTTTTATCAAATTTAGATCATCAAAAAAAAAAAAAACATTTACAAAAAAGAAACGATTAAAGTGTGTATTAAACTATAACACTCAGAACTACTAAACTCTTCCCATCAAACTCTCTTTCACTATAAAATATAAAATGTTAATTATAATACCATATAGAATGTATGCTTGGATTTTGTAATACGTAAGTTCTGTCTAGGTATAGGAATATGCTCCGGATCATGATCATCTGGCGGCAGTGTGCTCGCCAGCAGTCATCCATCCGCTTGAGAAACACTTGGCGATCCATGCTCTCAGACAGGAACTGCTCTATGTTTGCCTTCACGTGAGCTTCAACCAGGTTTGTCAAATTTACATATAGTTGTGAAGCCATCTGAAAATTTATATTTTATGTTATAAATATGTTTTCTACTTATGTACTGCTCTTGTCTTTAAAAAATCGTGTTTTTTTTTATAACATACAGGTAGCAATTGAGCATGGCTGGCGGTGACCACTGATGATAACGGACATGGATGTTTGTAGTCAACCTCAAACATGATTAAAATCCCACTAGAGCTCAGCCATAGATGTGTTGCTATCTCAATGGAACATCTCGAGCAAGAGTTTTTCCCTTAACATACTCTTCAAACCAGTACACAATAGTGTTTAACACTGCTGGTCTAAATCAGAAATAGGCCTATTGTTGATGCCTCCAGAGGTGAACCACAGTTTTGCCACCTTCAAATATACTTCTATGTATATCTCTTGTTCTTCAAAGATCCTGTTTCTACAATATTTATTTATTCATTATAATGTTTTCTATGCCTTCTATATCAAACTAGAATTTCCTGTATCATGGGCACCATAGACACACATAGATGAATACAAAAACATTCTGATACAAAAGAGAAATGGAGATTAATCATATAGATGCCTGGCTGGAATCAAACTCAGAACATTCAGCATGTTATATAGATGTAACTACTGCTGCTACGCAGGTCACCATCATTGGATTGTTATATAATGAAACAGTGAAATATCAATTGATTTGTTTATGATTTGTGGAATGTATATTGGGCTAATAGAAAATGCAACAGATACTTTATTTATTATTTGTGGTGAAATGGTAAAATGGTGGACATTCCAACTCTACCATCATTAAGCTAAAATCCCATTATCCAACATTTAGCGGATTCCAACATTTTGATGTTTTCATAATTGGTAAAATACGAAGAAGTTTCACTATCTGATAGTGCTCCATTAGATCTACTTTGGTATCTCCGACTATTATACATGATGTCTAGTTATTCCGTAGTATTATTTTATTACCTTCTTTTCTTAATTTGAATAGTGGTTTTGGTATGTAAAGATATTATAGCATAAGGATGGCAGGACTGATGAGGAATTGCTTGGCGTTGTATCTGAACATGAACAAATAATATCCATTATTGCATTAATGATAAAGTTTTATTTTATTATGATTTTAAACTAATACAGTGAAAATCATATATGTTTAATACTTGATAAATTAAGAACTAGACTGATTATCAACTAAATCCAGTGGTAGAACAATCGTTCGTCTGGAGAAGTACCACCGCCGCCCTCATAATGCGCCGTAAAGCAGTTGTTGTATTTCGGTTAGAGAGGTGCGGTTGCCAGGCACACATATAGCGAGGGGACCATCATAGTCCTCAGGATTAATGACGCATCCATATACAACCCCAAACGGAACTTCGGTTTTGTTTGAGGTTGGATGTAGGTGTCCATGGGCTGCGGTGACTACTAAATATCAGGTGGCCTGCATGCTCATTTGCTACTTATCATACATAAAAAAAAAAAAGTTTTGTTTCTACTTTACTGAACTGGTTCAGTTATCAATTGCAAATAATGGGATTGCCTGTTTACTTATAATTTTAAAAAACGTTATCCAAACACGACAGGATTTTTTAGAAGCCCAATTTCATGCTGGTGGAAATATACCATGGAAAAGATTATGTGAATGTAAATAATGTATTCTTTTAAAATGTTGTCATTGATGCATATATTTCCACATCATTGAATTATATTTTACACAACAGCAACAAGAACAAGCTTATAAATTGATATATATTCGAAATCTTAAGATTTTTTGCAGTGAAATACAAAACCTCGTCCTGATTTTAATCATTAAATGATTAATAGAACTGATATCCAAATATCCTTCTAATTTATTTTTAAATAGAGGTGAATGTGTTCTATTTATGATCTGTTACAAACAATTGTGCCTAATGTATTGCTGCCACACATTACAGTTTAGAAGTACAAAGAACCAATAAATATGAAAACATTGATAAATGAATAATTTTGCATTCAATATCACAGAAGATAACGAACGATAAAGGTAAAGGTCAAAGTTGCGAACTAAAAATTATTTTTCCCAACCTTGTGACTGCACATATTTTCTACAGCTTGGTACAACTCCTCCAGAGAGTATGCAATCGCCTTGGAGGTTTGAATAGCGATGACTGCTTCCCGTAACTTGCTCCATGTTGTCTCCTGGTAGTTTTCTGGCAGGTTCGGTTTGCCTGCAACACACGCAGTACGCACCCGTTAGCAGATGTCAATAAGGTTATGACATGACGATTAACTACACAAGCGTAAACATACTTTTAAAGTTCTTTATAACTAATTTCTTTGTCGTTGCGCCCGGCTTGTTCATAGAGGAAGATGTCATCTTTATGGTCCCGTTAGTGTTCGGGTTGAGCAGGGAGAAATTGGATTTCTTTTCATTGGCACTCATATCGTCAAATTTTGCTCTTTTACTGCACTGGTCGTTGGATTGATGTGAACGTTTTCTACACTGATTACCACCCTCCTCGGCCAGATGTGGTGTTTTAGCTAAGCCCGACATAAGAAAGCATGATATGGCCGCAGCCACAATATTAAATAATGCGATTAAATCTAATTAATTATAAAATACAAATAAAAATAGAAGCACTCGGTCATTATACGACAGCTACCACCATTACGACGAGTTTTTTTTTTAATTCGACAACAGAGGGCGCAATTATCTTTACTGTCACTTGTGCAGTTTTAAATAGCAAGCCGTAGATGTAGATTCCGGTCTTATAATCAATCTATAAAATTATTAAAGGTCGTAACTTATATTAAAATTATTATATAACAAAAAACTCTGCTATTGTATATAACATTTCTAAAACATCAACTAGATTACAGATGAGGGACATTTTAATTCGGTGATTTCTTCTTAATAATAATTATCGATTGCTTGCCAAAAAACATTAGGATCTCAGATTTATTGATTTAAAATGATTCTTCCTGTGATTCTTGAATAAATTTTTTAAAACCACTATGGGCACACTTCGACAATCAGTAAAAAATAAAAGAGCCAATTATTTCTATCAGAGCAATGCGTCTATTAGATTACTTAGAAATGGTTCTACGAAGGTAACAGGCTCCACAGCCCACTATCCAGTTTTATTATTATATAAAAATTTCGAAAATTTGAACATTAATATTTACTAAGTGACCAGTTTTAAGAACTTTAGGCCCTTTGTGCGTGATGAATAGAGTATCATCTCATGTAAATAATTCTACTTTATACTTACATTATCAATATATTTGTAGCAATTTTTCCCCTAAGATTAAGAGATGGCGCCACATATTACTTAGGAAAAAATATGACATATATTCTGTGCAACATCAAGCCATCATTTATAAATGACGCTATACAGATTTAAGAATGAATTGTAGAAGTTTTTTAAGGGTCTGCCATGGATAATAAATACACATGCAAAAGGTGTTCTGCATAATTATCTACAAGTTATGGCGACTAGCAACAATCGAATTATCTGAGCGTAAGTGCTACAATATTAACATAAAAATTCTCTTTTATAATGTTTGTAGAAGTTAGATGCTTATTTAACTTTTTACTAATTTTATAGATAGTCTAAAATCCCGCTAAGTCATATCGCTAACAAAGTTAATATAATTGCATTATTTGGAAAGTATGTAATCGCTTAAATTTTGAATATTTTTCGCTCTTATATATCTCGTATGTACCTATATAATAAAACCAAATGTAGCTCGGACGTCACCGTTGATTTTAGTTATCTTCATAAATATATATATATATATATTATTAATTCAAAAAAAGCTTAAATGTACACCTGATCTTTTGTTTTCTATACTGTATGCTAAAACTATTTTTTTACTTATTTTTTAGTGTAAAGTTTTTATGTGGAATGTTATATAGGGCTAGTTATTGTAGATAATGGTTTCTAAAATGTTGTATACTTATTCTAAAATTTTTATTGGTTAAATTAGTTTATATTTTTTTCAGGATAAAAGCACTCTGTAACATCATTTACTTTTGCTCAGACATCAAACAAAGGTAAAAGAAGAAACGCATAAACGTACGTTTAAAATCGCAGAACATAAAATACAGTTTATGCTCTGTGTTTAAAATAATAACTGCATCCATATCGGCTGGACTGGTACGCGCGCAACCTCGTATGTTAAACTTTCGAGTCAAATATTCGATAGCTGCATATGTAGACTTGCCTTAGATTGCCTCGGCCGTGCGTGCCATAAGCTGGCGACCGGCATGTAACTATTCGGTTCGAGCTGCTTTAGTATTATTACTATCGTAGTCAGTTTTGCTTACCACCGTGAACTACAAACGCAAAAGGACTACTCATGATTGTACTCATCGAAGCGCGCTTTCAGTGTGAATCGTAAAATATTTACTAGCCTGGTAATAGCCATGTTAATAGACCTCGTAGTATGAGATTACTTTTGGGCGGTCAAACTGTTTTTCGGGTTTCAGTTAACCGATTTTGATAAATGCCTGGTTTCTGCGATTGCATAATACACCATCTTTCGAATAATATAAGAAAGAGACTTTCTCTTCCTTTTGTAATAAATATAAAAAATATATACAAGCATTTTCGAAGTTCACATATTAAAGATCATGGGGTGTGTATGGTGCGATGGCGCTGAGTACTTAATAAGCTAAGACGCGGTGCGTAGGTTCGTTCAGTTTCATTCTTCATTATCTACTTATTATTGTCCTACTGATGGGTACAGGACTCCATTCAGAATATGAAAGTTTAGACCGTAGTTTACCACTATGGCCAAGTATGGATTGAAAGAGTTCACAAACTTTTGAGAACCTTATGGTTTTCTTTTACCGTCAAAGCAAGTGATAATTAATTTGTAAAACGCGTATTAGATCTGTTGGCACCGACGATCAGCGTGAGATGAAGACCAGCCTTACATTCGAAGAGAGCAGTCGGTAAATGCGCCATGTTCAGCAGTGTCTCGGTACGCATTTAATGGACGGTTGTGATTTAGTAGACATGCTAATTCGGTACAACTAATAATAATTTCACAATTAAAAACAATCACTGATTTATTTTTCATAATCGTCCATTTTTCGTAATTGCGTGGTGCAACCGTATCTATAGCGAGCGACCCGACTCGTGGAATTCTGGATTCGATTCTGCGGACAGGTATCTAAACGATGAATTTAAATTTCTGTTCTGGATGTGAATGTTTGTGTACACGGTTTTGTATATGGCCATGGCACCATGTCACCGTGAATCCTATTATGGAGCTATGAGTATTTTATGATTTGATTTAAAAAAATGCTATGTTCCTCTTGAAAATTTATTTCCCTTTTAATGACTCATTCTGCATCAGTTATTTTAGTTAGCATTCCGAAGCGCTTTCAGTGGCTCGGGATGTAGAGCTCGAGGGCATCGCGCGAGCCTGGCCGGAATTATTTAATTTGTTATACCTTAAAATTATTCAGTGGATGCAATTTTCTACGCTATCAAACTTCCCAATAGCGCCAGTTATGTTGTTACGCTATTCTGTTTTAATACCAATTATGTAGTTACTTACTTTCAGCGGCTGGAGTTCCGACCGCGGTTCATTAATATCGACCGTTGAACTAGGCTCTTTTTGGCTCCAGTGCTAATTAACTATTAAGATGTAATAGTTCCATTAAGTAGCTATGTAATCATGGCTAATATGGTGATTTGATTGATATTGATGTGTTTTGGTAGTAGTTGTAATCAGACTGCCCTGCCACAACTTTAACCATTTACATATCTACCTAATTACTTAAGATATAAGTTAACGGAACTCTGCGTGACTTAGCCATCATACTTTGTACATTCCAAACATTCCAATATGAGATTTTGTTTCAAGACTAAGTATTGATTTTATCGTAATATCGATGGATGTAAGTTATACAATAAAAGCTCACTCCCTTAAAATATTAAACCACTGCTTTAAAAAATCAGCTCACCCTTGAAAGGGATATATTTTTTGTATACAATTAAAGTGTATTGTAGTGTTGCGCCAAGTTGGTGATTTGATTACACCCCTGGAAATGCAGGTCCCGGGGGCGGGGGTGTAACAAGTGGCGGGACATGTGCGGCGCCCCCGCTCCATTCAGTTTTCATTCATTCACTTAGCGCGCCGGTTCACTCGCCCACTAACCGTCGCGGTGCGTAGGTGGTATCGTTACTTCGACGAGCGGATCCGATCGTAGTTTCGCGCGGAAAACGATGTCGTGTGTCTAGTCAATTTTTTTAATTAGAAATGGGTGAGCAAACGTTTAACATCCCGGACGAGAGCCTCGAACAGCACATCGTCACTTTGTTCGAAAAGTTGGATTGCTTGAAAAGGGATGCGAACTCGAATGGTGATACAGCATTGTCGGGTAGAGTGCCGGCTAGGCTGGAAGTGCGGACCTTATCACTGTGGAAAGCTGTTGTTGCGGAGTGTGCCGCATCCTTTCTGTATGTCTTTATAGTGTGTGGGGCGGCCGGCGGGGCGGGCGTGGGCGCTTCGGCTTCAGCTGTGCTGCTGTCGACGGCTCTCGCTTCCGGCTGTGCCATTGCGACTCTGACTTTGTGCTTCGCTCATATATCCGGTGAGAATACATAGAGTTGATTTGTAATAGAAATTGTAACGCCTTTATATCACAGAATATAAGATTTATTACTAAACTTGTGAACATTTATTAATTGTAAAAGTTTAAGCCAGGAAAGGTAATTTCAAAGTACCGAAAAAATTCAAGAAACTTTACCGAGATATCGAGATTACAAATTAAAATACTCGTATATGTATTTATAAAAAAGAAAAAGGCTAAGGCGATCGCCACGTGTGCTACCTGCAGTATAATTTTAAATGCAAGGTGCGAGGCGTCCGTAACAACCTTGCAATCACTAGGGTTGCCTAGCGGGTAATTACCTTACCGTCATTTTGAAAATTATTTCTGCTTGATTGTCGAGCAGCGAGATGAGTTATCGCTCGGTTCGTAACAGAACAGATGTTTAAAATTATGATCTCTTTTTGCGACCGGTTAGGAACGCTGCGGCCGACTACAAAAAAAGATTCGTGTGCCAACCATCTTTTTTTATGAGAAGGTACACCTAAGGTTACATAAGGATACAGTATGTTTTAATAATCATTTAGGTAGATATACAATCGGTAGGTATAGGTAGGTAGTATACAAAAAGTACAATTTATTCGTTAATCTTTTATCTTATTATCAAACTTTATAAACGATATTCGTCCGTTAATTATTAAAATCATTAAGTTACATACTTTTAAATTTTAAGTAAAAACCAACTTATACAACACGTGACAAAAAATGGTAAACACATGTTGAATGCTTAACTAATGAACATTGGTACAAGTTCATATAACAGATGTTTAACTAAGAAATAACGATAACATTACTGAGAACGTGTGTTACTCTGGACAGGTATGAAATATGATACAATTTAAGACAGGATATAAAGTATTAGTAGATAGAGTAGAGATTGGTAGTAGTACGTGGGTTAACCAGGGTTGTATTATTGCGCGCCTGGCCCCTCGGCTTATGAGGGCGGCCGCCTCTCTTGGGTGGCTGCTGCCGAATATCGGGGGGCCTAAGTCGGCATGCCGCCGCCTTTACGCGGGAGTGGTCCGGTCCAT
>DWKL01000005.1:0-38684 GCA_018249415.1 Phareas burnsi | reverse complement strand
TACTGGATGTAATAACATCCAGTTAAGGGCCGCGCGCCGCGCCCGCTCCGCCAGTCACCTATACGTCGCCGCAAGTTCGGCAACTGAGCGCTGCCGCAGAGCCGTCACGTGTCGGGTGACGATACACGACACCGCTTCGGCGCGCTACCAATATTAATACTACAACCTAAATTCTATTTAATAATTTGACTAAAATTCGATTTTTTATCATTTTCCCTACTCGAAGCAAACCTTTTTTATTTATAGCGTATAAGTAACACAAGAATTCAGTCCACCAGATAATAAGGTCACAGTCGCTCATGGACATCTGTAATCAACCCCAAATTGGATTCTGTTGGAACGTCTCGTCTAAATCTACTCATACCAGGACATGTCAACCATTCAAACCGGGACATGCTATTGTAAAATAAAGTAATTTAGATAATATATATATGTTATGTTATGTGTTGTTAGATGTTTACTAATAGCCCGTTACAAAGTGTGACAATTGATTGTTCAATTTTCCATTGGTCTAAGTATATTTGCGTGCACGTACAATAATATATTTTAAACGTTTAGTGACTTTTATCTATGAGCGATTCCTTTCGAACATTAGATTTGTTTTTAAAACACGCATTTTCTCCCGTGATTTAGGATTTTACGCAGACGCTTAATTTAGTTTTGCGATGAAAAGTAGTCTTTGCCACACTCTGTAAAATCCTCTACATTGCGAGTGCATGTATATTCTTCATTAATCTATTGGAACCGTTTATCTTCGATTAAAATCGAGTTATATGGAAATGTATATGTGTTGAGGTAAACATTGGCAGGGGCGATGTTGTTTGCGGCGCCCCGTCGGGGTGTAAATTACTAATAGCGTTACTACAAACAGCGTTTCTCTTAGTTCATCATTAAGCACCTTCATTATTCTCCGAAAACACGTTCGGAGCATATTCGGTTCGTGTCAGAGCAAACATTAGCTGCGGACCGGCGCGCCTGTTGCCGTCGCCCACTCGCAGCTGTGAATTACTAATAGCTAATAGTTTAACTATTACAGTGTATATCTATACGTTTATTTTCAGATTGAATAAAAAACATTTTTTATGCTTTTATGTTTTTAGCTTTTGTTCACATGTAAAACATGAATAAAAGACATAAGAAGTGGTGATGCATCGTGAACTGGGGCTCCAACGTGAGACACCGGAACCCAGATACTCTATTGATTTTAGAAATTATGTGCGTGTTCGATGTTATTGTTAAATCGTCATTAATTTAACGGTGTTACATATAGTTCTTCATGAAATACTCAAAAGTGTGTAAAGTCTACTAAACCCACTTGACCAGCGTAATGAATTAACCTTATGTCCAACAACGGAACGGTATTTGGTTGCTGATGATGATGATGAATGATTAAAACATAAATACCTTTTGTAAATTTTATACCTGTTTCCGATCAGTACAAGCTATTTGAGGCAAAAACAATTAACTGAACAGATCGTGGCAAGGGTCCATGATAATATTTAAAGGGAATGCTATAAGCTGGACACTTTTTATCTCAAACACATCTGGGATTCCTGCTTTTTATTGTCCGAAGTTGTTTATTACTACCATTTTATATGCTGTTCAGTAAGAGATATCAGACATATCCTGAATTACGTTCATACGAGGTAGGCAATGCATCCTACACATTGTGCACAATTCTCCCAAACAGAGACATGGTCAAACAGCTGCGTCAAACAGCGCATTTACAACTGACCTTACAGACGATTTCTATGGCCATCAGAGAAAATCAAGTTTTACTATAATAAGTTCCTTCATCACTTTCCAAATTGCCAAGCTCTACGGAACTCTTATCAGCAAAGTGTGGCAATGTGAATCCCGTTTTCCGCTTTGTGGAATAACTAATAGTTTAATCGCTACTCGGATCCCTCGTATAAGTTTTAATGGACCTCGTGCGTCGCGCCCTCTCGCGGGAGGAACGGGAAATCCCGGAGCATACAAAAATACTATGTAGTTTGCAGTTTCCATTTTGGCCAAGAGAAGCCTCCCTTCCTTAATGTTATGTTATTGTTTGAAATTGTTGTACACTAACTGAAACTGAAGCTGAACCAGATTTGTATACGTTCCAATTTATTGATAATTATTTTTTATACAAACCAATGTTACAGTGTAACTCGTTTTTATTATTTTTTTTATTTTCCAGCTATAACTGGATTTCGTTATGATGCAATTTAAATGTTTGTGACACAATCAGATTGTAAAAAGAAATTTGGTCTGTTCTTGTTACAACACGAAATATTATTTTTGCGGGTACCGTGCATAGATAGGCAGATTTTTCCACATTCCACATAATGATTGTGTTTCAAATAGTCGAGCCACATTCACGTCAATGACAATGCAAGCACATCGGTTTTATAAACAAAATGACTATCGAAATGCAACATACTTTATTCCGAGCGCTGTCACGCTGCATGTTCCAAAATTTGTTCATTGTGCGCACATGAGGCGTTCCAAATTACTTCTCAGTCTCGTCGACGCACCTGTAATCGATCCTTCTACACTCATAGCCCTACATTAGGAGACCCTGCGCCATGGGCCAATGCGTCAAATACCTAAGCTTGGAACGGAACTCTAAGTTCATCTTCGAGATGTCCGCCTGGAGTCAGCCGCCGGGAATTGAAGTCTTCTACGATCTACGATTCCTTCTGCGTGTCAGAACAATATGGTTACGGCTACGTCACGCGGATCGTTAGTATCGTCGTGTCTTAGAATACTTACTAAGATTTGTATTGAAGAAAGGGGGCACAAGTAAGGTAAGCAGCGGGGAGACACCTGTGGTCGATTATAGGCACTAGTTTATAAACAAAGATGTAAATAAATATTACACAGGTTCTTGATGATTGACTACGTACCCATAAATTACTGTCAAACAGCAACCCCACACGGCCGACAATTGAAATTAGACAATTAGGGCGCAATTTGCACAATTTGCACGCGATCGCACCGACTGATTTCTTTCATGAATATTAAAACGTGTATGAACATGCACTGGAATTTAAATGAGTGCGATTTGAAACGTGGCCAGTGTTGCTGGGACTCGCGTGCTCCTTCACCGGACAGCCTCGCGTCGCTTTTAGGTTAATGGGATGTGACAGCCTTAACGAGTTTTAGAAAATGCTGAGAGTAAAAAGATGGGGTTACTGTGATTAAAGTCGGGTCAACACACTCGCGTTGCGACTAGTGCTGGACGTACGGAACCGAGCTTAAATTATTTAAGCCTATTTTAACGTAATCCGGTTGAAGGATAAAATATACGTAAATTTAAATTAGAAAATACCCAACAAGTCATCATAAATATTATAACATATATTTTGTTTGTACGCCTAACTACTACAACCGATCATCATGAACATTTGTATTCGCGTTGTCACGGTTAAAAAAAATTATATTATTTAATTATTATTAAATTTTATCCAGGAAAAAATATTAATCCCGAGATATAGAAAAATTTGTTTTATATGGTCATATGACATACCAACTCGGCCTTCCAACATGAATAAAAGAGTTTGGTAAGACCAAATGAGCAAGCCTTCATTGTTCATATCGTAACATACAACAATAGATAATTTTGTTCTTGGGTCGGGTATTTTCGATAGTTTTTGACGCGTATTTAATGACATGAATGCGAACTGAGCCGTGGGTAAAAGCTAGTATTAAGTAAAGCCGTTAAGCGCCACGGACACGCCTCTGCGCTAGAAACAGCCCGTTATGAAACATCTGCCCCGATCTGGACCGAACCTAACCTCCCCTGAAAGAAAAGTTGGATAAACAGCTTATAGTTACGTAATGTTTAGTCTTCACTTACATTTATATAAAGCAGGATTTTGTAAAGGGAGGCCTTTAAGTGATTCAAATACGTTGAATTGTATGGTAAACGTACTTACATAAGACGTTCGAACTTAGTTCTTAGCGCCGTTAGCAGCAATGCAACTTATTCGGATTTGGTGAGAGATGTCTATTGGCTGGAGTCCCCATCTAACTTCAAGTGGGCCATACACTCACTTTCTACTTTCATGACATAAAAAAAAGAGAAATCGATTAAAGAATTGATATTTCTTAATAGATAGGAAGTAAGAGTTAAATAATATTGTATTCAGAGTTTTTGCCTTTAGCTCAGGCTAACATACTTGTGCATCGGGAGCCTCTGACTAAACGATGGGCAGCGTGACCGACGGGCAACGCGGCCGATGGGGCAGCGCGACCGGCGGGCAACGCGACCGGCGAGCAATGCGACGGGCGGGCAACGAAGCAAGACTTTAGATACGATATTAGTGCTATTCTATATTAATGCTTTCTACACTTTTAGCTCATCTAATATTCCTCGTGTCGTGGGCCCATGGACATACAAAGATCGAAACACAAACACGTAGACCGAGTATAGAAATCCAAGTTCCTTATTTGGATGTCCGCCTGGTCGGGAATCAAACCTGGAACCCTCTGCGTCATATCGATGTGGTTACCGCCGCGACACGCAGGTCGATTTTAGCTTAAGAGCGCACGTGTCAATTGTATAATTAAAATTGCAATCGATGCAAAGAGGTATGAATCTTTTACAAATGTTATTATGATCCATAAACTACCTTACATCAGTAGTTTATCATTTGAAAAAAAATGTAAATTATATATTTAATGATGAATTTGGATATTTGTTTTAGGGATGGGTGTGTCTGTCTCAGCAATATAAAGTCTACAAACATGGAGGTATGCGTATGGAAAGGTTTCTTTGGCTGTAACCCTTTTTATGTCCCACTGCCGGACATAGGTCTAACTACAACTTAGGGGACGCTAGCAGGCACTCCATCACGATTCTCCAATGGATATTGGTCGAGATATGGATAAGTGGCCCCGTATCGAATGTACTTAAATTGCGAATAAGACATGTTTAATGAATGGTACCCATTGGTAACAATCAGGGCCAATAGTTTAACGTGCTCTCCGAAACACAGAAGCGCGTATGAAGTTTAGCTACTACGGTCACCCATGCAACTGCCGATCACGCACGACCACCCGCCACCGCGAGCCGGGGGGCTATGTACGTTTTGTTATTTTTTTTTATGTTTGAAGAGTAGCAAACGAGCCTGCAGGTCACCAGATATCAGGTGGTCACTGCAGCTCTTGAACACCCACGTTTAACCTCAAACAAAACTGAAGTTCTATCTGAGATTGTACGTGCGACACTACTTCTGAGAAATATTATGGTCACCTCGCTGTAGGTGTGAAACATAAAACCTGCTTCAAGTCGGATTATGAGGGCGGCAGCGGTACTCCCCCGGACGAAGTATAGTTCTACCATGGATCAAAAAAAAATGTTTGCTAAATGCGGAGTTTTATTCATATACGTATATGCATGTAAATGAATTATTTAACTTAAATGGCGCCAGATGCTGAGCTCCCCTTTGCGTGTTCGGTAGGTTGTTTGTTATTATTTACCAAACGGTTACTTCTTATGTTTATGTCGTCCGTCGAGAATCGAACCGCGTATACTAAACTGGTGAGCGCATCGCTCGGGGATTCTTTTATCGCTCTTATATATCGCGTCCCACTGCGCCTGCGATAGCTCCCTACCACGAAACTTGCAAAAAGTCGGGAACACTAGATACATCGCGGACTTACACATACACTGCTGGTTGCGTTCGCTCATATTTGACTTTAAATACAACAAACGGGCAATGGATGACTTTTATGATAGTTGGTAGATTCCAATATCAAGTAAAAGTGTAATTTAGTTGTAAGAGGCTTTTACCGCGATACGATAACAAAACGATATCATTTTCATAAGTACGCCGAGGGAAAATGTTTTTCTACAGTATTGTTGGATCGTTACATTCTGCGTTTTAGTTGTTATTCACATATTGTATAAAACGGTGTCATTTATTTTATTTAAATGCAAGAAATGAGTTACGTTTTAAATAAATATCGACAAATTATGATGAGATCTGAAATATTCCAAGGAGGAAGTCTGGGTCACCAGTATTGAAGCAAGTAATATATTAACAAAAAATGTAGTCTTGAAGATCACTTGCCAATAGAACTTGCCAATAGTTGGGTTGTAAATTATAGGTATACTAATTTATGTACCATTATTGGTGCCCGGTAAACAATTGGAAACTTTCTAGCTTCTTTTTAACTTTCTAGTTAATAAAGTGTATAGCGCAGGTGGGGGCCAGTAGAAACTTATTTAATCTTTTTTGTATCTGTCTGCAAACAACGTTACCTATTTTTTAGGGTTCATATTAAAATGCCCGCCTGTCTGTCTGTCCGATTGTCGCAGCCATTTTACTCGGAGACTATTGCCATATTGAGAACGTAGGCGTGTCCTGTGTACTGTTATACAATGGTGTAATTATGCGCAGCCGTGAAGGTTCATCCTAAAAGAGTAACACTTCTTTGTGCGCGGCCCGCCACGATCGTGGCTAGTTCTTGTATGGTACGATGACAATCCATTATCAAAGCTTTTCTAATCACGAGCAAGAAATTGTACAAGTTTCATTAATGCGCGTCTTTATTCAACAGTTGGCGATTAAGTAACGTTTCCGAAGTTGTAGTTCGGCCACATAATTACGGCGCGCTGCGAGCGGCGGCCGGCGATAGCGCACCCCGACGAGCAAATCAGATAGACTCCTAATAGATATTAATTATAGTGCCTAAAGCCCCGCAGATTGTGTTGATCGTATCTTCAACTTAAGCAATTTCGCGCGAGGACGGGAGTCGGATGGCTGACAGAGCTAAACTTGACGCGCGCGTCCGTGCTCCAGAGAGCATGTTAAGCTGTCGGCCCTGGATGTTATCATTATATAGCAGTCATTTAAAGTTGTCGAAGTAGCGTGGTGAAGACTACCCCACCTATGGGGAGATGCTCGTGGCTAACGGCGAACACGAAAAGGGTTGCAATCCATAAACGAAAGTGTGTGTAAAATTGGTAAGGCAGAAGATTGCACATTTATTGGTTTAGATTAACCGATGATCGGTTTGGACGAGCGCGCCATTTAATGGAATCAATAATAATTTAGACTGTAAGATCCATTTTATATAGCATGGAAGTAGCAGACGAAAATATATTCTGCGTGACAGTAATTTACATTGTACATGTAATCAAACCCAAACACGACCAAAGCTCTACCTGAGTTTGGTCACATATGCGTTGCTGCCTCGAAGCGGTAAATTTAAACGTCTCATCTAAGTATCTCTCCCTTAAGCCACCACATAAATGAGAACACAGCATCGTTTAACGCGGCTGTTATATGGTGAAAGTAGACACGGCGCTGGTGCGTTTGGAGTCGAACTACGGACAAATTTACCAACTTGAGATTGCCTTAAGATACCACAAGGGACTATTTGACTAATGTGATGTTAAAATGTGTATGTCTTGCATTCTGTTCGGTTAATGTGTCTACGGTAATGCGTGAGGTCGGCCGTTCCGCGGGCAGTCGACGTGGGACGGACATGAAACTTTAATCAGGCGCATGCAATCAGCGGGAAAAACGGTTCCTCCGCACACGTGGCCTCCATTTGTCGATATAACTAGTATTTATTCTTCGAAACATTGCAATCATTATTGGCATGTGCACTAACCATTAAACCATTCATTTGCATGCATTGTTCATGGTAATTTTCATTTGCTTCATAAAATATACGAATATAACGTCCACATTAATATACACGTGGGGATGAACACCTGTCGTTTTTAATTATTAATTTCATTTTATTACGTACTCAAAGATTTCTATTGAATGAAAATACATAATACATATTGTTTATCCGTGAACTGCTACAGTTACAACGTGTGTCATGGCGTGCAGCGAGCTCGAGATACGGCGGCGGCCAATATACATATGTGTATGTACTACATTCAGTTCTTGGTTAAGCTACTTAATACGTTACACGAAATTAATAATACGACATCTCAAATATAATGTAGGTACATTTGAAATGTCCTGCATAACTGTATAATAATGACATTACATATAATACATGTAAATTTATTTTTATTAAATTTACCATAATTTAGGTCACCTGTAATTTTATTAATGAAACAATATTCTTATACAAATTATTCAATAGAATGTAATCCATCCCACTTAAATCCATACAAGGTATTCCAAACAAATAATCGTTTTTTTACCGTAAACTTTTCATTTCAACAAGCCTTCGGGAACCTGTTTGGAAATGGAAACACCTCATTAAATACACGTAGAGTAAGTTTGTCATAATTGGTTCATCCCTCAATCTGGCGCCGGCAGCCCCACGCCGCCTCCATTAGTTGTAACGTCGTTACCCGCGGAGGGCACGGCTCGGGAAAACTGTGAGACCGGCGACATTAAAGAGAATATCTGAAATATCCATTATTCCGCGCACACTGCACCTCATTCGTTAGTTACATGTCACAGAACCACAATCAAAAAACAATTTAATATTTGATGTTTATTCACGTTTAAAGGCGATTACCGTTCGAGTCACGAGTATGGTCCACCCCCACATTTATGTCTGCCTCATAACAGCAGCAGTGAACGCTGCTTTGCTCTGTGAATGTGATAAGGGAGAGACACACGAGGCGCCTCAACTTAGTTCTCACGGGTAGTAACGCATCTGTCCACGGCTGGCGGTAAAGTCTTACTATCAGGTGGTACACATACTCGTTTATGCTACTACTAACTACCTTTATGCTCTGTAAAAAAAAGTCCATTTAACTTGTTAATATTTATGATCTAAGGTCCACTAGCTTTGCACCTTCGATCGTTTTACTTCTACAGACTATTAACAGTTCATTAATCTATGCAAATAAGTAAAGTTTTGTCTCTATGTTTAAAAACTAACCGCCTGAAATATACAACTGATATTTTTTTCAATAAACACATTTACATACATACTATTTACACAGTCACCTGTCGCTATATTTACATCGTTTCCGTACGAGTGCAGGGCGTAACAATATCTGATAGTTCCACAGTAACGCGGACTAACATATCTCGGCACGTGACCGGCATCCCTCCGCCCGGCGAGAAACAGATAAGTTGAGGACCCCTGATCCCACTCTTACCTGGGATTTGGTCACGGGACATCGTAAGAATTTTGAGTACTTACATCGTATTTTGTAACCAGCTGCCATGTAGGTGGGTTTTCTCGGTTAAATATCTCTTATACTGATTTATAACGCAACAATAACTTTTTAGGGTACCATAAAAATATTAATGGTGTTTTCTATACTGTTGCATAATTAACAACAATAATTAACTTCTTTAAAATCAAATTGTCCAACCTAGGCCTCGTACATATTATAAAATAAATAAAAAAAAGAAAGTAAATAAAGTAAAGTCGGTATCGAATCTAGGCCGAACACAAAAAACTAACAACCAAAAAAGTATAACATATTTGAAGACAGTTACATCCGCACCAGCACACTCTGTACAACAATATACAACGTGCGGGTAATACGGGACGTGTACAATTAGTCGAATGACAAGTTCCGCACACACAAGTTGGGAGAATTCTCATTAATCTGGGAACACGTTGCAGAAGGCTGTAAATGTATTAATTTCAGATGCGGCGGCTAATAAACTATTTGTCTTGTTAAATAGCTACGTTACGAGTTTGTTTATGATGAGGTTCCTCTCGCGAGGATTTCTATTCATTGTTAATATAAATACAATTCAGTATTCAGTACGATGCCGTATGGTTGGGCCTATATGAGTGCACTGCCCCTCTATTGGTGTATTTCGTTCGTTTCGGAGAGATTAAATTCAAGACATAGGTAGCAGGAGGTTTTTGGAATATTATCTGCTGCAGCCGTCAACATACAACCGTACAGTGAATATCCGGCAAAATTCCCCTTCCTACGGGAGACCTACATCCAGTAGGAAACTCTTAGAAGAGTTGATGAACTAATTCCATACGAACTTGCACTTTCGGCACCATCGGTGTGCACCCCGTATACGGTTACATAATTGTAGCGCGCGTGTGAAACCGTATTTCCCCATAGAATCTGTTATTGATGCATCAAAGGAAAATGATTCGATGCAAAACGGCACAGCCAACAATCATACGTCCCGGAAGCGAGCGACTGATTGCCGGGAAGCGAGCGATTCTGTCGGCGAAAAGCGCGACGGGATCGTATAGTGGGCCTTGTCGCCCGCCTCTATTGCTCCTTCATTCTTCTAACGATTACACGTATAGGGTTCAATGAACGTACGCGAATCATTTACCATTGCGACGCATGTTAATATATCACGATAATGTAAATGTAATTCAATTAACTTGTTCTCTTCTTCATGTCGGTTTATAAATTTAAATTACAGGAACAAAACAATAAGTACTAATAGTACATTCAAGCTTATCATCATCCTTATCAACCCATTAATGTCCCACTGCTGGGCTGGGGTCTCCTCACAGAATAGATTAGGCTATAGTCCATGCTGGCCAAGTGCGGTTTGGTAGACTTCATACATCTTCGAGAAGTTTACAGAAAACTCTCAGGCATGCGGGTTTCCTCACGATGTTCTCCTTCACCGTTAAAGCGATAATTTATTTTTAATATGTACATAACTCCGAAAAAGTAGAGGTGCGTGCGGGATTTACAACCCGGATTTCTAGTGTGGAAGGCCGGAATCTTAACAATTTACTATAATAAAATAATTAAATAGTAACGTTACCAACATAGCTATTTAAATACTAGATACAACGGGCTCTCCGTTAAGCCAAAGCTTTGTCTTTAGGCATTTAGCATTTGTTTTGTCAATTAGCATTTCTTTTACAAACTACTGAGCCAATTTGGACGGTATCTTTCTGCAAAAGTAGAGGGCTTTTCAGGAAGTTGCACAAAATACTTGTACCTAAATATTATAAAGGTGCGCGCACACCCATGCCCACGTCCACGCATGAAAGTATGTGTAGGTACCAAAGATATACATACATCAAACGTGCCATTAATAAAATAAATAACTTTAAACCGGTATTCTTTAGCCTCTCTTGGGAATAAAGCTTTGTAAAGCTTTGTAAAATTTCCGAGAAGCGCTTCAATCATAACTTTTCTGAAGAAAGACGGCGGCCTCTACTGAGAATCGTGATTCTTTAGATCTCCCATCACTCAATCAGAAATACTTAGGAATAGTCTTAATTTCTTTAACAATAACAATTAATTATATACGCTCAGCTCTATATATAAACGGACTTCAAGGAAGGTATGTTACTTATAGTGGATACTCAGTTAATTACATTTTGTATTAAGCAATTATTTTGTTTGCTCACGTTCGTAAAGGGACTTTTAGCAGTAAAGTAATCAAGGCCCTTTGTAAGGGAATACAGAGACTCTCATTAATAAATCTTAATATTTATTAATTATCAAGTAATATAGGGTCACGCCAACACTAGGAAGGAACGACATGTCGGAAATAGATATCAGAATATGACTTCACCTTATACAAGTCGCAGGGCGCCTGTTACATGCTGTACTTATCACACCTGTTTCTGTGCTGCCGGCCTGTCACCGCATACATTTATAATGAGCCTCTAGGTCCGTAAGCTTCACAAAACTACTTACGCATGCCGTAAACATGTCAAAGGTATTATGTAAGATTCAGGTATTCTAATTCAAACAATATCCCATAAGTGAAAGCTATGACTGTAAGAACATGTTTAGTGATGTCTACTGCAACGGAGAAAATTAGAGATTATAAACGATATATGATAATGAAGCAAAAATGCGACATTAGGACATTTGTCGATTTTTTAGGGTCTGGAGACTCCGCTATGACGGCTTCTCGGGACGGTTCTTTAAAAGGGTATTTACGTACCTGCCAAATGGAGGTTTTATGTCACTTTAAGTTATTCGATAACTAATAGAACTACAGTTCGACTGAGGAGGTACCACCGCCGCCATCACAATCCGCCGTGAAGCAATACTCGTGTTTCGACTGGAGGGGTGTGATCGTCGGTTGATGCTAGATGCATGATGATGTACGACGTCAAATAAGTTTTCAGTCCAGTTTGAGGTGATATAGGTGTCTATGGGCTGCAGTGACCACATCACATCAGATTGCTAGCACGCTCGTCTCCTACTCTTCTAAAAAGAAAAAAAAAAACGTTGCATCAAATTCTATGCACTAGAACAACTGGCAAACGCTGTTCTGTGAGAGTCAACATAACATTTGTTTCCGTCATTCTATTTGTAGTATCTATCGGCGCGTCGCGCGGCCGTGTTCCCACAACGCATGGAGCTATTAATTATTTAAGAAATGTCAACAAGCGGTGGTATTCACTGCCGCCGATATTATTTTTTATTCTAACAGCTTTTGATATAGAAAAATATACGTTGTGTAGCGTATGAATCGATGTGTGACGTACCTGTAAGATTTACTTTTTACGAGTTCTTACCGAGAACTCATATGTTATGTTTCCTTCACATTCGCTATATCATAAAATCAATTTCTGTTCATATATGTATATCCTAACTTTTCATGAATGAATCTTACACCATGAATGAAACATTACCGCAGTTTTAGCACTGTTATCTGTTTTACGTTATGTGTAAATTCGTCTGACAACATTGTATTTCTGTCTTTTAACTGTGAAAGAAAGCTTCTGTGTTCTGATTTGAATGGCGTGGTAAGGCGGATATACCAAAATAAGGCATTCCTAGTAAGCTCTCAAGGCCAGCAACGCAACTCTGATCGATCTCGGGTTGAATTCCCGTCCTATTTGAAGTCGGTTATGATCTGATCCAGTGGGCGGCATGGACTCCTTATATTCTTTATAAATATCCTTAACATATGCATATTGTTGATCGTCGATTGATATGATACACTTTACGCTTGCCTTTACGATTAACATGTACTCATTTTCGAAATGGATTCAATTTATGCACATTTTTTTTTCATTGAATTCTGTTGCAATCTGAGAAGTCGCTTTGGGGCGGTTCGCGGCGCGTGCGTTGTCCGGGCACGTTACGTATTCGTACAAGTCGGTTTTAGTGTCGCGATCTAATCGCATCCCCCGGGGTACCTTTCTTTCTTCTAGCTTACGGTTCCCTGCTCGCACCAACTTCATATAGAAAATGTGCAAAACATATTTTTAAAACATGTAATATTGTTAAATAGTTTCTATTAAATGAAATTATTCTGCAAAAGCGTTGAAGTTTTTTTCTTTGTAAAGTAACAAATGAGCGTGCAGGCCACCTGATGTTAAGTGGTCACCGCAGCCCATGGACACCCCCATCAAATATCAAACAAAACTGAGGTTGTACATGATGCGTCACAACTCCTGAGGACTAAGATGGTCGTCTCTCTATATGTGTGCCTGGCAACCGCTCCTCTCCAACCGAAACACAACAACGGCCACATATACAGATACATTACATACATACATTTACATTTTCACAAGTACACACATATGTACATACACATACACCTATCTATCATCTGTATATCTATACATTTTATATACAGATCACCGTTTAAAGATGTTATGATATTTTTGTAATTGATATCATAGAGCTCTTAGATGTCGATTGCCAGCCATAAGCACCCCCCTGAGAGAAGGTTGCGTTGTGGCCGCCGCTGCGACTTCATGTCGGTGACTGCATGCAAACAGAACTGCTGCTGTTATTCTACTCCGACGCGACCACGCGACCAGACTGACAATCAATTAAATACATGAATATGATCATTCGCTACCGATAGAATTATTTACGCATTTATTCAATGCATTATTCGATAATTACCTGAAAGGGGTCATTAGTGACTGCTTAAATCAATTGGCTTCGATTAGAAGCTATTGGGAGATTTGGAAAATGAATATTGGTTTGGAAAGCCAAAGAAATATTGGTTTTTAACAGACCGCAAGCCGGCGATAACCGGTGGCCGCAATTACCGCCGCCTTGCTCTGCGCCGGATTACACATTATTTATGGCACGGAAATGAAAATTGGAATCGTTTCATGACCGCTGTTATCGTCGCATGGTGATTTTCGGTTTGTTAATAAAATGGATGGGTCTTTGTTTTTAATGCATGTACTACATCATAGTCAGAGATTATGTTGAAAATGTTAGGATAGTGAAATATTTAGAGTCACATGAGGTTAAAGATAAATATCCGAGTACCTTGTGCAATGCAATGGAAGTAACCAACGCGAGCGAAGATCGGGTGGAAGTAGCTTGCACGTAACCTGTCACGACGAGCCGGCGAGTGTGGAAGAGCCAACTCACCTTTAGATAAACAGCTATGGTGTGGTGTCCGCGGCGCCCACCGTCCATCCTGAAATACAATACTCCCCGAACAGAGGCTGCAAAAAAATAGAACTATAATATTATTTTATCAGTTTTTTTTTTATTTATTTAAAACTTCATAATACCTTGAGAAGTAGTACAAAAGGCGGACTTAATGCTAAAAGCATTCTCTGTCAGCCGACCTTAAGGCCGAGCAGAAAACATGAATGGCGATATTAAAATATTAAATATAATAGGTTACAGCATTTTACTTCTACCACATTGTATAAGACAAAATGCGTAAAACATTATTTCCCAGTTAGTCTTTGGGCGGTGACAGATAGGGAAGGTGAAGGTGACCAAAGAACTATCTGTTATAGATTTCCAAAAATAAATACAATAAAATAGAGATACATGAATAAGCTTTTACATACTAATCTTTTTATTCTCTTATTGGTCCTCTTACCTTAACTACGATACATGAAAATTGAATAATGTGTTTAACTGTATAATACTGTAACTGAAGGTCCGCTGGAGGTCTTCTAGGTACACAAGTTTTACGTTAGGATATGTGGACAATGTTAATATATAGTATATGTATGCCTTTTATTGTTCCTAATTAATAAACTCCTTACAGTAGTCGAATGTTTGCATCGAACGCCGAGCGTGTTCTCACGCAGTGTCTTATAATTATTTCGGTCTGTAAAGGTAAAAAAAATAAAGTAACAATTTTAGAGCATAACCCCAGCTAACGAGTATGAAGTCTACCTGATTTTGAGTGGTCATTGGCGCCCATGGACATTTGTAATCAACCACAATTAGGAATTAAATCCTACATGACATCGGTTACAGATGCGTTGCTACTCCTGAGGACTAAATTGGAACGACTAGAGCAAACATCTCGCCCTTATCACACTGCTACTACAATGCTGAAATTGGTGTGATGTCGGTGCGTCCGGAGTCGCACCAGGGTAGAGACGAACTTCAAATACGAAATAGGG
Organism: Phareas burnsi; assembly: GCA_018249415.1. NCBI lineage: Eukaryota > Metazoa > Arthropoda > Insecta > Lepidoptera > Hesperiidae > Phareas > Phareas burnsi. The sequence goes on along the minus strand of DWKL01000005.1, from coordinate 23,450 downwards.
ACTTTTTAAACACAATCAACGAATAAACGTCAACGTATACTGTAACACAAGTCGTCAATGACTACGGAAGATCCCCATCTTTTTATGTAAAATAAAGTCAAGATGTGATCTGCTCGAGCGGCGATGTGGGGCGACGGAAACACCAGCTCCCAGCGAACAGCGGCCGGGCTTGTGCAATTGAGTAATGAAACGCAAACTGTTCCGATATTATATTCTTTGTCGGATTTTCTTGTAACTTATATTTATGATGTAAATTTCAATGTTTTCAATTACATAAAACATGTGTCCATAACTATTGAACATCAACACACCAATATGACACCGCCAAGCTCATGTCCACCACGCTAGCTTGAATTAACAAAATGTTTCTCAATTTTAAAATGCTTTTATAGTAGTCAAACGAGTATCAGTAAGTATAGAAAAAGCGGAAAGTAGCCGAAGCTTAGTTCAGTCGAGTAGCGGAGGAGGGACCCGCGCGCGAACCGGTTAGAAAACTGTAAAATGGCCACGAGAACCTACGAACGTATTATTAAGTGCTTGTATAAAAATGCAAAGAGTCTGGCCATTGTTTCAGTGTAGATTTTCTTGCAGTCTTTTATAATTAATAAGAGGGAGATTTGAGCGGCGCATATGAAAAAAATACTGCAGAATAAATGGAACTTGAAAACTAGCTACCTGCAAACTAGATTGCAGCAGTGCGGTATAAATCATTATTACTAACCGGCTTTTGTTTAAGTATGTATATAAACAAATTTTCCATTTACATTGTCACCCTAATTTTAATTTTAGTAAATATGAAAATCCGTTTTTACATATACTTCTGTATGTTATGGGTGTATTGTAGTTCTTTTTATTAATTGTATTTTACAAAAGCATCAAGCACGTAACATGTGCGAGCGTGCGGGAGCATCTCACCTGAGGGTCACACCAGAGCCAGCGTCCTTGGTGGTGAGGTTAGTGAGGCAGTGGATCTAATCTCGAGCCTTTAATCACCATTCATGAATATTTAAAAATGTTCCAGTTATTCATTTTTTTTTAATAATTTAATATTCGTGTAACACGAGTTTTAATTAATTAGCATTAGATGATCAACGCTATTTATAATTTTCATTTAATTTAACTAATATAAAGAGCAAAAATTGATGATGAATCAAAAACGTAATCGAACTGTTTATCAATTATAATTATGGTTAAACATCGAATTCGTAATAATTAAGTTAATGACGGGCCCGTACTTACAATAAAATGCCTCTGATTATTTTAAACTTTATTGACGCCTTAAGGCGTTTGTGTCCTGTGGGCGGAGAGCGTCTCTTGTCCCTGAGGTTTTCTCTGGAGAAACAACTATCTCATTAAGTTTCTTGTCTGTGGAATTTCTGTGATAACAACTTATCTTATTTTCTGCAAATGTACTTAACACGTGGAATATAACGGTTATATTTATTCATGTAAGACGCCATGTTCTAGTTAAGCATCCGGCACAAGCGGTCTTTAATTAAAATCTATCTAATGTGATATCGTACGTCCAAACCTATTTGGTATTGATTACAGATGTTAATGGGCGGCAGTGACCACTCACTATCAGGTGTTTTGCTGCTTCTATGCTATGAAATATACTAATGTCTACGGTAATTCATTATCATCTTGATGAAACAGGTGCAATGTGCATCAATAAGAACCTTCCAATCTTTTAAGATTTTTTTACGAATACAATGTATATATATGTACTTGTCATATAAACCTGGGTGTAAGCTCTTGCCCAGAGATGGCCGACCGCTTGACCCGGTTAGTAAGCGTCTCTGAAGGGTGAATAAAATTGCACTTGAAGTAATCTTTCCCATAAATTTTCATAAGCGTCTTCCATGATCATATCTATCCTATCATCTATGAAAAATATTGTTACGTAAATTTGGCCGCAAGCTTTATTATGTTCTACTGTTGGGCGCGGATCACTCTTCCCCCGTCTGGGAGAAGTCTACAGCACATTCCACCACGTTGCTCCAATTCAGATTAGAGGAGAATGCTAGAGGTTATTGGACAACTCGTGTCAGACATTTGCAAACCGCCTATGAAGCGTCCTACAACATTTAACGGCAACTATCAATTGGTACAAACTGGAACCACCAACTCATCGTGTTCTCCAAAGCTTGGAAGCATGCATGATATTTAGCCATTAGCGGTCACCCGTTCTACTTTTGACTGCGTTTAATATTGCTACAATTTGTAAGTCGGTTACTACCTACACAACCTGCGAAGTAAAGCTTCGTGAGATAAGTTTACCCTCATAAAATTATCGATGTGTTATATAATTTGACACCAAGTGTTACAGAATGTAAGAATGTATTTTCTTTTATTTTCCCCAGAAACAGTCGAACTGTCCCAACAGGTGGCCAGTGAAACTGTATATCACTCTACAGTACACACGACTAAAACCGTTATTACCGTCATAGTGGAAAACTCCTCAAGGAAATAAATAGCTTATCTACAAAATTATTGCACAATGCCATAAGTATGTATTTCATCATCATCAATCTATTACTGTCCCACTGTTGAGCACGGGCACATAGTCCACCACGCTAGCCAAGTGAGGATAATAACACAATTCACGCTCTTTTTTGAAACTTTCCGAAGTACTCCCAGATATGGCGCTATCCTCTCGATGTTTCCCTTCAACGCTAAAGCAAGTGCTAATTAATTTCTAATTAAATTATGTATTTAAACGTATATTATTCCAAAGAAGCATGTAGAACCTTTTCAATAACATAATCGCGACATGAATCCGGCGCGTCTTAATTGAATGTTTGCACAAATTACATCACTAAAACATCCCATTTGATATAAGCTAAATTTTACCCAACCATTTCATTTCTACCTTTGATGTGATATAAATTGGCCTTAATAATTCAAGCGCCCTCAGCGGAGCCGGCGCTCAACAATCAGATACCCCACGCTCCCCGCACGCCCGCACCCCCGCACCGCCGCCCGCCGCTCGCGCGCGCTCCTCACTTCTGACATACTCGTAACATAACATCAGTAACGGTAAACTTGATTCTGCTATTTGAGTTATGAGTAATTTCCCAGTATTTTCTAGGTACTTTTCTCTAATAGAAAATTTCGTGTTAAATGTCGTAAATTTATATATAATTTCAACAAGAAAGAAGTAATACCCTAATGGTAACATTACCGTCTTTTACGCCAAGAGTCCAAGATTTGAATCCTAGGAAACACCTAAGATTTTTCTAAGTTACGTGCGTATTAAAAATTAATTTTACAGTGAAGGGACTTCACCGTACGGAACTAAATGTTTAAGAGTTCTCAATAAAATTCTCTAAAATGTGCGAACTCTATCAACTGGCCAGTGGACGGGTTAACTCTTCGCAATCTAAGAGAAAACGCGCACACGGCAGTGAGACAGTTAAGGGTAGGTGACGCTGACGTACATATTTTAAGAATGTACATATTGATGAAATACTTATATCATTTTGCTACAACTATTTATCGAACGAAAATAGATATTTTGTTGTGTTAACACATTAACTTAGTTAATGTGGTAGGTTCAGTAAGAGTGGTATCGGCGGTATTGCCGACATTGCCTTTATGTATTTTTTATTATTTCACACAGTTCACAGTTCGTTTTCGTGTGACACTGACCCCCGTCTGCACTATGCAAGGTTCGAGAGATCGTCGCATCTAACATTGTCCAGTACGTTCGGTCCAAGTCACAAAATTTAGGCGTAATATAGTATTAAAATTTCCAAATTCATAAAATGAGGCAACTGAGCCTCTTTTGAATCATCTCAACCAATTGAGGTATTGGCGAGTACGTAAAATACAAACAAAAAAAAACAGTAAACGTTTTGTGTAGTTGGCTATAGAATATATAATTTTAGTCAACATAATTTACATATTGGTTACCGTAGATTTGAATCTTCCGCGTATCTCTCGAGACCATACTTAAATGGATAGTTCACTTGTTGATCGTAAAACTTAATATTAGTTTCGACTCGTGTGATACAAAAGCTTGGCAGTCGCGGGCCGTGCTCATGTGTCGCATTGTATGAAGTTTGTTAAAACAACTGTAATTATGAGTGAGCCGTCGAACCTTTCCCACGTCGCCGGCGCGTCGTGGCGCGACAAGTGAACTTGTATGTCTCGTTAACGAACAACGTTTGATTCAACAGCCCTGCACGCGACCGTTTCACACTCCAAACATAAACAACGACAAGCACGGTCGATCACGGAGCCTCAAAGAAGTGTGCTTGCGTCGCTGTGCAGTTATCGTTAGTAGGACTTGAAACGTTCCGTTTGAAACTAACGAAAAGCTTCTGAGCTTCTGCAATATTTTGACGATTAATTTAATTATGTTTTTTATCTCAAATCAAGATCATCTGCTTACCACTGTCTGTGACCTCGGGCAATCTTCAACTTAAACATTATTTGTCCAAAAATAACCTGAAAACGTAAAAATACATTATATCTTAAAAGCTTATCCAAATTGCGATGAATTAACGGCCAAATGGGATGTATGTTTGTTTTATATGGAAAGTCTGATAAATAGTGGAGCTTTTCTAAAAATTATAATACACCTTACTTTTATTGTTGTAAACCACAAATAATAAAATCATTATATATTTTGGATAGCATAGATAAGGAAACAAAAGTTGGGGACATCAGTTCTTTTTTCAATTTCTCGCATCTGTGGACAAGCTACCCAGTGTGCGTCGCAGAACTGCTTACGCAGAGGCCTGTTCTGTCCGCTCGGCCGATTTGCTACAAATTGCGGGCTCCGATTGACAACTTTGTGGGTGGACCGCCTCGGCGGGTCGCCGGGTCATCGTGAGGTCTTATTGAATAGCCACGTGGAATTAGTTCAGTGACGAGAAATTAGCACTACGTGAAATGTAAGCTGTATTTGCGTAGATTCCGTAAATAAATAAAGTAAGAATTATTTAAATATTTTATATACTTGAAACATTTTCTTACGTTCGTCAGTTATAAATTTAATTACAAATTCTTGAATGAAAATCCAACGTCGCTGACGTAACGTAGAAATTATAAAAGTGCACCCATTCTCGAGGTTTTGAAATATGAAAAACAATAGATGCAACGGACCGGTAAACGCAGATACGACAATGGTGGTTTTAAAGAGGGTAATGAAAAATGTATCGCACGGCGCGGCTCTAACAAGGGCTCTCGACTGTAATGCAGTTACTCGCCGCTCCGCACTCATGCGTAGGAATTAACGTGCTACGAATTTCGTAGCGGCGCTCTACGAGCTCGTAGCCGACGCGAGCTAACTGGGAGCGCCGCAATAAAGGAAGCGCGGGACGTGTAAGTAGTGGTGCTAACTTCGTTTCACATAATTATTCACAAATAACTAAATTTAACTACAACTGTACTGTACATGTCTTTCTGCGTATTTATTTTTATTTTGTTTAGATTCTATTACACTGAGCACATGCAACGTTTGTAATTAATATTTGTCCTATATACATTATAGCCTGTTTGTTTCACCTAAAATTTGACCATATGTCCAGATGACAATTTCCAATATTGTCCCTTCAGTAAAAACATTGTTTTAATACATATTGGTATAGTCTAGAGAAGTATTTAGCTTCAATCATTTATCTGTGTACTTGACTGAATTACACCACAACGAAATTCGGAGCACTAGTTAGAATACTTGCCTTGTAAACGGCCCCGCGTATGCCTTTTTACTAAGCTAAAATAACAAGGTCACTGGACTATTAATGCTTAAATGTAATATTGCTTTGGACCTGCCGTGAACCCCTCATAGTAAACGATATCACCATTCAAAATTAATTAAAGTCAGTTATCGCACAAGGATGTAGAATACAACTGTGTAAAACACTTGTGCTAATTGAAGGTGGTAGAACTTTTAGTGTCACTTTGCCTTGTAACAGTGGTGCTGCTTTGACCTGCTTTGTTCTGGATTGATGGTGGTGACCAGGCAACGTGACGATAACACATCTGCGATGGACCTGCAAGATTTTTGTTGTATGTGGGGGTCGGTTACAGATTGGTGGTGACCGCTCAATATCGGCTGCAGTGAATGTTCACCTTATATCAAAGAAGAATTATGGTAGCCAGACCATTAGCCGATATATTAGGTGGCGAGCCACGAGCGTTCTGTAGTTCTGGCAATAACGTGTCGCCTAGAGGTATTAGTCCTGTTTTAGTTATAGTAGCAGTTTTAATCTGCCGGTTCTGGATAAGATCCACGTTCTATTTAATACGCTACAAAGTAAAATGGAATAAGTTTACCATTAAATTTAAAACGGTTAAAATAAGGTTAGGACAACGTCTTATATTTAAAATGGGCTGCAGTGGCGACGAGATTTCAGGTCAACTGCATACTCACTTGTCCCTTCAACTTCATGAAAGCGGATTAAATGTTTTGCAAAATTTATATAGAATTTATAAGTTCAAGAGTGCTCTCGAAAGATGCTTCGTGCCGTATCGCACTGCATGGCGACACTGAACTTCTCACTTCACGAAGTTCGCTCCACAATCAGGACGTACGGAGGAAACTTTACTGTCGCTGTATCGTCAACAGTAATAACAAGGTGGTTGCCAGCTATTGTTTTAGTTAAGTTTATTTCCTTTCCACATGATACGAATAGTTTTTAGAAAAACATCCTCATTTCGACAAATTCACGGACCATTTTAAGAAGCAATATTATAAGATTTAAAGAGAAATGTTCAGCACTTGTGGATGTTTGTAACAATTTGTTTTATGTGAAAAGATACCCGATCATACTAATCATGTGAACATCTAAAAATAATTCCGAATTTTTATGTACATTACCCTGTATTGACTGTTGAACTTATATTTGTTATCATCGAAATAATTTCTCGTATTTAAAAAATTATACACTAACGCTTGCTACGCCCATAGCCCCAACGCTCCCTGTTGTGTCGAGGGTGTCATGGGCACATGCAAACACGAGTACAGAAAAATCCAGATTCTGAACAGAAATCTAAATTCAGCATTTTGATGTCTGCTTGGTCGAGAATCGAACCTCGCACCCTCTGCATGTTAGACTGGTATGATTACCGCTGCGCCACACGGATCGCAGATATGTTGGCTTTTTTTTACTTTAAGGATTTTAGTAACGACCTCATTCCATGTAGCCTAATGAAGAACGCTGTATAAAATAAAACTAAACACAGCTTATGTCCGGCCAACATATATATAAAAATAATAGACAAACGAGTAGTGAGTTAGTTTTGATATAAACACAGCAGTTAGCAAATGAGACACCTCGGATTGTGGTACATGTACACTAACTGGATAGCTCAACACCGTTTTATTGTACTGAGTTTTCTTTAATTTTATGTTGTACTACTCTACAATTTAATGTTGCAAACATTTTAAAATCGATTGAATATAACTTTATAAAAAAATAAAAAACGTTACTTTTAATTAAAAATGTTATTTTCAGTAGCTCTGTTGACTTTGCACTAGTCTACGACAATCACACACTTGTAGTTAGTATATCTTGGTTGATGATTATAATGCAAGGGTGCATAATTTTTAATTAATGGCCCCTCGCTTACGCCGTATAAGCCTGACATAGGTGCGCACTCCATCGATCACCGGGCGCGAGCTGGCCAGTGCGGGTCGACCCGCGCCGATGCATAATTTTTAATTAAGCAGCTCGCACGCCCGCAACCCGCACGCGCCGCGCTCGTTGCGCCCGCGATAATTTTCACTTACGATGCAATTTATCGCCATAATTATCATGTTACCTTATAACTTTTGTACCAACTGTAGTAGTGAGTAGTTATGTTTTCATGAGATTTATATAAATTAATGTGATTAACATGTATAAAGGTGTAACAACACCAGGTGTAAAATTCCCAAAACAATAATTTATTGCTAGCGACTGGACCTTAACTCAAAAGCTGTTATGAGAAATAAACAAACTTGTTATCTACTATCGTCGCTCAAAATGTTAAGTGATAACTCATCACCAGCTTCAACCCATTACTGTCTCATTGTTGGGCATCTCCACTCATAATGAGAATGATTAGGCCATAGTCCACCACGCAGGTCAAGTGCGGATCGGTAGACTTCACATTCTTAGATGCATAGGATCTCTAGGGATGTTTTTCTTCATCGTTAAAGCAAATGTTAATTAGTTTTTAATAAGCACATAACTTCGAAAAATTTAAATACTTGCGGGATTCGAATCCTGGACAATAGGCGTGAGAGTCCGGAATCTTACCAACAATATTTTACAGTGATAACTGCCCGCTATTAATACTGACAATTTCTCTGATCTAATAAGTTTTATTATAGTTCCGAGTTTAAAGTTGGGGTGCCTCAATGATCGTGACGCGTGTCTCTTATAATAGTGTTCGTTTCCAAGGCTGAACACACCCGTCAGGTAAAAAAGCTGCATAACTAAGTGCTACTAATAAAAATGGGAATTTCGTAATCGAAATTTGCGTGGAATTCAGCATCTTTTTTATTGCATAGAAATTAATTATCACTTGCTTTAGTGGTGATGGAAAATATCGTGAGGGGACCTACACATTTGAGAGTTCTTTACAAAAATTGTGAAGTCTACCAATCCGTACATACCCAGCGTGGTGGAGTATGACCTGACCCTTCTCATACTCAGAGGAGAACCGTGCCCAGCAGTGGGACATTAACAGGTTGATAATGATGATTACTACCACATAAATACATTATTGCATAATACTTGGGCACCAGCGACACAGGTAGTTGACAATACTGGGGCCCTTGCGACTTCTTGAAATGTAAAATATTTAATCAATAGCACAGAGATACCAAAAGACCACGCTGCCCACCCGATAGTAAGCGTGTCCCGCCGCCCGTAGATATCTGTAGTTAACTCGAAATAAAATTGAAGTCCTAGTTGAGGTAGGCCACGGATACCTTGCTATCCCTGAGGACTGAGTTAGAACGCCTCATTTTAGTATGCAAACCTGAACACAGCAGCGTTAAACACTGTTGTTATAATGCAGAAAGTGTTCAAACGTGTGCTTCAAATATACGGGTCCTATAAAGTACGTAGGCCGTATATTAATAAAAAAATCCAAGTAGTCAGAAAGAGAGGGAGAAAAAGATAAATGGATTGATTAAAGAATATATAATTAAATAAAAAATGATTCTTAAATATACATCTAGAACGTTAAGATAAAATGCAACTGAACTAGTTATATTTTATTCGATTCTCCGAGCAAGGTCCACTCGGCTATTTCCATCGCTAGAGGGCGCCGTGTGCCAGCGCGTGAGAGCGCCAGTCCAATTACAGCTGCCTCTCTTTATTAGTCAAAGGCTTTGCACAAAACAAGAAATAGGGCAAGCTTGAAATCGTAAGGTTGTGTTAAAATGCATAAAGAAACGAATCAGATTTGTGGAGAACCAATTAGTGGAATGCAGACAATGGAAACTCTACGGCTGAGTATTTAGAGGATGGTTATCATGATAATTTGATTATCCTCATAACGATCTAACCATGATAGGCATGCACATCTAATAGATATAAGTATTTTTTTTTATGAATAAAGTTAGCTATAATTTATCACGCAGATGTTCCGGGATCCAAATCATAGACATGTACCTCACATTTTTCAAAGTTTTGACCGCATTAGAAATTAGTTATCACTTTCTTTAACCGTGATGAAAAGAGGTCTCTGTGAAAGTAAGGTGTGCGAAGTTATGACGTAAATAATAAAGTCATTTTATTCAATATTTTTCTAATAAGTTTTTTTATTAATTTAAGTATTGACGTGTTTTGCATATTAATTTAATTCATATTAAATCTAAATTTATTTTATGTATATTAATTGTTGTTGCTTGCATACCCTCTATTTGCACCTATAATTGAGGACACCTTTTCTGGAATAGATGTCTCCTCAAATTTATAAGTTATATTATATCCACTAAATTGTGTTTTATCTTGGTCGTCGTGTTATTTTGTTGGTGTGACATGAATAAATAAATACTAAGAAGAAACCCGTGCCAAGCGGTGGGATAGTAATAGGGCAACGATGGCGATGTTGAGAAAAATTTAAGTCGCTGTAATATTAAGGAAAATTAGACAAACGTATATAGCTTTATTTTATCCTCCAAGTAATCGCGCATGTCGCCTTCTCCTGCAAGTATTTGCAACAGGAGTTTCTTGCAGCGGCTCCTACGATAAATATATACAGAGCACATTTATTGTATTAGTGCACGCGCACGGGGGATGGAGTCATTTGAAAACTTCAGGTTATATTTCATTCAAGTTTCGAAAACCGTTAGTTTCAATTGTCAACTAACCATGTTTCCGTAAATAAGAAAAAACATTTGAACACTCGTGAAAGCAAAGCAATCTAGATAAATGATACAGATGCTTCATATGTTCTTACTCGTGGGGATTTTATGATAATACAAATCTTACTACAGTCGGATTACGGCTTAATTACAAAATTAATTGAAAATGTTAGTGCATAATTATCATATTAACAAATCAATTAGGACAATATGTAATTAGTTCGTCGCGGTTTAGTGATCCGGAGTTAATTTGCTCGTTAATGATGATATTAGTTGCTCGTTAAATCTAGTTACTAAATAATAATAAATTGTCACAATATACCGAGTGGAAATAATAACAACACACAACCATACTTTAAAAGGCTGAGGCGTTGTAATGGAAATAGCTGAGAAATCATTGTATTGAAATAGATTTACAAACCTACTATATCTACTTAGATACTCCCTTCATTACTTCTATCAAACTTTTGTGTGATGTACAAATATATGATATATCTTAATCATTTACCTTCGTTATCCATATACCGGTACCGGTACCAATAGGGATATCGCGGTCGCGGATCACATAACATATAGCGTAGCAGACTACACAGCCTTCTACGCTATATGTTATGTGAGTGAGTGAGTGAGTGTTGGAATGTTTGACACATATATATATATATATGTATATAAATCTGTTTTGTTACATTTTGAATTCAATTCATTTGTACAATCAGTAGTGGTGACATCATGTAATGTAATAAAGACCATACATTTAACCAGTTTCCGTTGCAAACATCAATGTTAAATGCACATGATTACATACGAATTGATTAATATTCGAATGAAACATATGTTTAATGACACAAATGCTAATTTATGTTTACAAGAATTCGATAGGTGGTACAACTATAGTTCTCCGGAAAGTGCCACCGCCGTGAAGCTAAATTTTTGTTATTGGAGAGTTGCGTCTGTAGAGTACATTTACAAACGTACCGACCATTTTAGTTCTCGAGAGTAGTGATACTGCTACGACCTCAAATAGGACTTCAACCCTGTGAGAAGTTAGATCTGGCAGTTCTTAGGCTGCAGTGACTGCTTAACATCAGGTGGCTCGCGTACTCGTTTGCTGTTTTACTCACATAAACAAAAAAATACAAGAATTTAATCCGAATTATAATTCAAAAGTATTAGCAACAAAGCCTTAATCTTGGACCGTACACAAACCATTCGTACCGACCGCAGTAGTAAGTCGCCCGGGTTTATAAACAGCTAAAGTGTATTCCGAAACGGTTTCACCTGAAAAGTCTCAAAGGAATAGAGTGCAAAGAAAAGGCACCACGCCTCACAAATGAGCGGCGCTGCTCATTGGCTTCGCTTCTTAACTCGAAACGACCGGCTTTAATGAAATTCACACTGAAAAATAGTTTCCCGCGTTGCACTCCCTGAAATATCCCGCCATTTGCCACTCTGCAACGTCCCGTGCGTCATGACACTCCAATTAATTTGAACTGTATTTTAATATTCTCTACAGAGTTCCTTTGAGATAGAAGTACATATTTTTCAGTGTAAATGGCTTCTAAAAGACCGTGTGACTACAGAAAGGCTTAGTAATATTTTGGTTGAGAAAATATAACAGCGGGTGACAAAAGAAAATTGGTCCGGCTTGTCGCGTATGTGTTCGGTAGTTTGTAGATGTCTGCGCTTTGAGAATAAAGACTAGTGTTTATGGGAACGAAAGCTTGAAATTAAAAGAGAATGATTTTTAATATTAGAAAATGAAAATATAATCGTACATAAGCATACGAGCTTATGTACGACTTCAGGAAGTACGGTTCCGAATATTGTTAGATATACGATCCACTACAGATAAAGAGTTACCAAGGAAGTCATAACAGTGGTCTTGTTCCCGTGAGTGATGTGTATTGTTAGAAGATGGCAGAACTCTTCGTAGTTTATGTTTACTGTATAGCGGCAGTATGCAGCGCTACAGCATTGCAACTTAACCCTTGGATATAGTATATCAACGGGAATCAATTTTTATTAGGATTCATGTCCTATTTTGATTTGGTGGCGGCTGTCGCTGCGCTACAGTGAGTTAACATCGGGTGAATGAGATGTTCGTTAGCTACTTCTATCGCACAGAGACGTTTCTCGCCCACGGTGAGACCGGTCTCGAGCGCAATATAGTCATAACAATCAAAAAGATGTCGTAAAATTCTTTGACCTCAATATTCCAAACAATGGAAGGTTCTACTTTGTCTCGTATTACATCTGTGATCTATCAATACGGGCTCTGAACCGGAGATCTGTATCGTCCGTCTCGAGTTGTCCTCGTGTCCTTTAGATAGATGGAAAAGCAAAAATAAATGTAGAAAATGAAATGGTCTTACGTTTAGTGTTCTAAAGGCCCCTGTGCCTCGGCCGAAGTCCAGAGTAAGTAACGTAAATATAATTAACAAATATTACAATTACACTTTTCAAACTCTGCTGTCACTTAGGAGTGCCAACATGTCCTGCGTACATCTGGAACCTTAGGATACGAGAGCCATTAGCTTACCCACACATAATCATTGTTTTGTCACCACGAATACGTAGATATGCAAATCTCAACTGCACCGAACCGCTAAATTGTTCCTAGTGACCTTAAACGGTTTGATTTAAACACACTATATTATGCACTAACAAGACAGTTTGAAAAAAATGTTTTGAAATTAAAAATCTGGATAGATTGGTGGAACGGTCTGGCTCCCTACGCTGGGTTTCAATAAGTTGTTACTTTATAAGCGCATTATCTCCGTTCAAATTTAATTATAAACAGAAGCTAAATCCACTCGCTGGAGAGTTCTCCGACACACATTTGGCACCAACTCCGTGCATAAGTCATTAGTTTAATTGCCCTGAAGACTTAGATAGCAGGAATCCCGTGCATTATTAATGACTCCATTGAACCGGACCGCAGTAAATAACGGGCAGATGTTCGCCGTAGAGCCGCTCCCGAATAATACATGCGGAGGAAACAAGTAAAAGTTCTGCAAAAAGACCAAATGTATCATAACATCTATTTGATTTTAGAAAAAATATCAGAAAGTTTGAAAAGGAGGAGCTTTGAAGGTTGTAGGAATCTTCATGGCGGAACTGCGGTGCCACCAGATTTATTTCTGTGCTACTGTCCTGTTTTGAAGGATAAGTCAAACTTACTTACATGAAGCATTCCAACTCAGTTCTCAGGAATAGCATCGCATCTTTGATCGAATTTAGTTATGACATCTTCTCCATTACAAGTTGTTTGGATATCTGTGTGTTGCGCGACCACTTAATATCAGGTGAAATGTATTTTATTTCAGTCATATAAAAATGGCAAAGCGCGCATAGCCCCGCAGCTTGCGTAATTCGTAAGAACGTAATTGATTTACAAAGTTAAGGAACGTTAAGCGCAATCGAGAATAAGATGCGTGGTTGGTAGTGGCTACATTTCATGCGCGCTCCCATGCTTCGGAGGACATGTTGAACTGTCGGTTCCAGCTCTTATCATTGGATAGCAGTCGTTAAGCCTTGTTGGAGGCCTTGTGGGAGGTTTTAAAACATCCGAAATACTAACCCGTTTCGTCACGAATCCGCCTTAGAGTAGAGGTGGAGTATGATCCAAGCCTTCTTCAGTCGTGAGGAAAAACTAGTTACTAGGAAAATAGAACACAAAAAGGTTTGCAACCGCATGAGAATAACGTTTTTCGAAACGAGCACAGTTTCATATATGAATATACCTTAATATTTTCTATTAGGTAATAATCTGGCCAATGTATGAGAATCTTTGCAAGTGGCGGGGTCCGGGGCACGCTTCGATCCAGATAGCCATCTCCGTCATTCCGTACGACTCTACGTTATTGCCGGCCGCGTATCGGCGACGTGCGTATTGTTTGGCGGCATTGCCCATCGGTTTACTAATGGAAGTTTCAAGATTCGTGATCGAATTATTTTTGTTTCCAATTCTATCCTTGCCATTTTACAAGCATCATGATTAAATTCCATCGACCAATTAATTTAATTATCTCCACTATTTCTAATTAGATTAGATAGACTACTTAAAGATGCCTGAAAATACACGCCCATTAAGTTTCATTATTTAGAGTTAAGTATACACATTATAATACTTTACGGCGCTTTTCAGGGTTCCATAGTCAAATAGCTTTCTGCTTCGATAGTCTTATAATTTCGTCATGTTCGTCATTCCGCGGAGGTGCTCGCTATGAACCGCTACATAACCGTGTACTGAAATTACGAAAATAGAAAAAAAAAAGACTAAAGACTCCATTACGTAAATGAGAGAGGAAAAAATAGACGCGTCTACATGAACCCGAGTGGTGTCATTGTCCAGGTCTTCCAAAATGATAATTATATAGAACCGTAAATAACATTTGTATTGAAGGTGGGAAATGCGCTTTCAGTATTTAAAACAGTGTCTCTCCTTTAACTTTTCAAATATGAGGTTGAAAATTCAGAAAAAAATGGTAGTAAAAGTGGTAAAAACTTTTCACGAAAATTATAAATACAATCCTCCGCCGGGGGGCGCGGCCGGACTTATCCTTGTTCGCTTTTTTACAACCCCAAGTCACAATGCTGCACGCAAATTAGTGTATGTGCACCGCACCATTCTGACCAAAACACAAGAATTACTTCAAGGTGGATTATGATTGCGGCACTGGTACCTCCCCGGACGAATCTACTATAGTTCTTCTACCTACTCTAGTATCTCCACTGCAGCATAACTATCTTCAATTCTGATTATTCGAGTTTATATACGTATCGGCAATGAATAAAGTGATCAGCTCTCAGCTCAGCTTAGCTCTAGCTCGGTTAAGAAACATATAGCGGAGACCACTCAGTGTTGTAACCTAATTGGTCGCGTGTTCCAAACGCAAGAACATCTTGAAATTTTTCGTGGAGAACTCGAGGCCGTTAATTAAGGAACCTGGGTAGTGGCGACACCGCCGCATTGCACCAATTAGCGGGGACTGGTCGTAGCGTCTTCATTAATGTGCTTGGTGTAATAAATACATCGATTAAATAATTCCAATGGACTTGTTTATTGGAATTAAAATATCCATAAAAGAAAAACCGTTTATTTTTAATTAATTGACTTCTGTTATTATTAAGGTTAATTTTGTTCTGTTCTGTTATATTATTATATTTTGCGTGATTGGCCATACTGCCCATGAATTATTACTATATGTTATTTTTTAGCAATAACAAGTTATACATTTTATCATAATAATATTTTAACATTAAAATTTAATTAAACTACGTATGTTATGACCGTGTAGATATTGTACGGCTTATAAACAAGAATTTAACTGATCTATAAAAAAAAATTCTTGGAATAATAATACGCATTTGGCAGTAAACACTTTTCTGAAATGACTTCTGAAAGTATTTTTTCGATTCATTATTTTTGACTTTAAAATCATTGAAGCAAATATAATCTCCTTCATCATTTTTAAATAACACGGAGGAAATAATAGTGCTAACATCGTATAGCGTGTTCTGGCTGCATTACGATAGAATACGAAGTACAGAAAGATAAATGTAATGTAATAATAATTATCAGCACTTAATTCCAGTTTACAAAATTAATACTATGATTTTAAAATCAAATAAAGCGGACGGTGGCGTGAATTGGACAGTGTAATTAAATTTCCATTAATTTGCTTTATAGATGTAGAATTTTTGAAATAAATCTGTACCCCAATTGTTATGGTAAAATATATCGCTTACAGTGTGCCATACTGTTGTAATGTTTTCTATAACAAAATACCTGTACTAAATGTAAATCATGGAAGAGTGTGGCCGGTGAGGAACCACAACCATTATAAGAGAGTATGATTGTTCATATTCTCTTATAATGGTTGTGGTTTCTCACCAAAAAAATAAAAAAAAAACGTTTTAATTAGGACATTGTAAACGCACACCTTAATTAGGTTGTTATGTATTTATTACTATGTGTGTTACACATTACACAAACACAGTGAATAACAAATAATACAAACAGTACTAAATACCAACAGTGTTGTAATTTTTTTTCAATGTTTTCATTTATAAAACATTTATAATATAAATCTGAGCTAAATAAAGCAATACTTATTCTGTTACAAAGCGCTTTCCGTTAGACTAGAGTCAGAGCGGGGACGCGGCGGAGTCTCTCGAGTTACACAAACTGCAGTCATCGGCAGGAAGTATTCGCAAAAACTTAAAATCAAACATCCCGGATCTTCCGTCCTTCCGCCTTGAGACCTCATAAAGTTCTGTTTGTGAGAAAATCATGAAATGTTCGCTTCAAACCTTTCTCTGCTTTACTGCCTCCACAATCGTATAAATAAAATTTTATTGTAGTTCCTCGGTCTTTTAGCAGTTCGCTTTCAATTCAAAAGTCCTTTACTTTGCTAATAGGGCGAGCTGTACTTGCGAACACACTCATCGGTAACAAGCGTTTTTGCTAGGAAACTGTTATAATATTCAGTTATCTTCTGGATATAATGTTATTACATAGTCGTTGCCTTTTACATAAATAAAGTGTTTGCGTCCATTGTAATTTTATACAGAAGTAATTATCTATTTCTTATCTTCGTTTCGATTTAAATCAAAAATATTGTATTTCCGAAAAATGTTATTAATGCGTTCGTTAAATATCGTCGAATGCCTCGAGAGCGCTGAAAATTGATCACACTAAACCCCTAGGCCTCCTTAGAGGTGAGAAGAGACTTATATAACAGTCGGGACAATATAAAGGGTTGAGCTATAGAGAACGAAATGCAATCGTGGAAACAATGTGGATAGTTCAGTAGACAGTCGTGGACATCAAGTGAATTGTTGCAATCGGTGATTCGTTTGTTGAAAAGCGATTACCATTACGGCCGACTGCGGCCCGCGCCGCCCGCGCGACCCCACGCTGTACAACAACTGTACAGAGATCAGCCCGCACTACACCACGAGTTGTATTCAACATTCAATGAATAACTAATGATTGATGTCGGATGTTACCAGAGTTAATATGATATTGCGGAGTAGCTTGAACCTATTCAACCACTCGATTACACAAACATTCATTTCATTTATAAATTACCTTTCCGGTACGCATCCGCATGCCGGTAAGTCCGCGGTTTTAAGTTTTTATTCAGGAACCCTAAATATTTTCGGTAAATAAATGTATGTGATTAGGAAGTGGCAGTCATTTAAACATTTCAGCCAAACATTTCACTTTTATTTCTTTCAAAAAAGATTTCAAAACAAAAAATACCAAATTTACGAATTCATAAAACAGAACCAAATCAGAGTTTTGTTTCATTACTTTTTATAGACATTTTTATTTACAACGATCGCCTAAAATAATGAATGTTATATTTAAATCATGTAATATTATAATAATCATGTAATATTATAAACGTATAATTTACAAAAGTTTTTATATCTCAGGAACATTTAGCTACTTTGTTCAATATTTTTGTTTTCTCGTATTGGGTTCAGTCCACAAGTTCAGTGATATAAAGTTTTACCAATTCGTTTACAAAGTTACCCAAAAGCGATTTCGTCGTAATTCGATAAACATGTCGATACTTCATCATTTGAGATCAATTTTGCAAATCGGCAATATTCGGCACCGCGACACGTCCGCCGTACGGTAAGAAATGTCTCGTGCGGCCGTTAAGGCTAATATTCTCATTTGAATTAAAACAAGATCGGCTACATTAGCAAATGTCTCCTGTCTTAATTTTTTCGCTCCGACTGACCTCCTAGAACTTATATGACTAACAAATATGCAGAGCACTGGAAAATATTTGGGGTAAGTATGACAATGATCATACTTCGATCCAATCCAATATAAATCTATCAACAACAAAGCTTTCCTTCAAAATCAACAACAATCTGCTAAGTTGTCGTTCAATTAAATAGAGTATCTCATAAAATATGAAACGTAAAATCCATACATAAAAAATATTGTGGCAGAACTTTGTTACAGATGCTGTAGACTTCATCGATCTGCGAAAAATACATTTCAAGATATAACAGTGCGGCTGCGTTGTGAAATATTGTTTTATTCCTTTCTATCTCAACTTGTATCAAAAGCCCTAAAACTGAAACTTGGTAGTTCTCTTTAAAGGCGATAAACCCTTCATGGTTCGACCCTGAACGCACAACTGGGATACATATTTATGCCTTCTAGAAACAGAAACGCTGCTGTGTTCTGGTTGGAAGTGAGAGGAACAGAGGGGACACACGAGACGTTTCAATCCTCAAGGTTAGCAACTCATCCCTGGCTGGCCTCGGACAGATCACTAATCCTATTTAGGCCGATCACAGAAGTGCTGCACTGACCACTTGCTATCACATGAACTGTATGCTCGTTTGCTATTTCTGTGCCATTAAAAACGCTGGGGGAGGTGTCCCGGCACAACATCGGTCAATAACTGTGTACTCAGGGTTCTTACAAATAATCCTTAATGAAGCACTGGCTTCGCGTGTCCCTGCCATTTCTGAACAACATCTGTTCTGTGGCGACTTCGAATAGATCGTTGGATTCAATTGGAGCCGAACATTCGATCAACTGTCGCAAGATAAGAGGCAAAAACAATTTGGTCGATCTTGACGTATGCTGAAGGTTGTTGAAGGGTATCCCGTGGAAAGACTATGTCGCTTGAATCTCATTCTTTGTGCCTACTTAGGTGTTTTAGACCACCTAACCAACTATATTTTAACATAATGATTTAAGTAATGATTTGTTAACAGGGTTTTATTACGTAACCGAATGTCAAACTTTTATAACATCTGTTTATAACACGGATCAAGCCGCGCATTTGCGTGATAATCTCGTCAAGATTTAATCAATTCCAATATTAAACTTTGCAGACAAATAAACATAGATAAAAAACCATGTTTTAAAATTGTGTTATGGTGAAATAACATTGAGTTTAGATAAAGGCAGTTTTAAAATTAGAGGCAGTTATTTAGGTACGTTTATGTTGTAAATGCTGTCTTACGTTTTTGTAGTTAAAAACAAACGAATGTCGCCAGAATATTGTGAAAACAGATGATTTCAATCTAATTAAATCACAGATTCACAATATAACAGCTGGACGTCGCAAGACTGACAGAGGATATATCCTGATGACATATTGTTATATTTATATTCATTCATAATAATCAGGTAAAACACAAATAAATTTAAACATAAACATACTTCTAAGTTCATATATTAAAATGTATTGAAATGTTGTCTGGTCTGTAATGGCTGGCTTTTAACAGGTGGTAGAACAATCGTTCGTCTGGGGAAGTACCACCGCCACCATCATAATCCGCTGTAAAGCAGTGTAGTTGTTGTGTTTCGGTCGGAGAGGTGCGCTACCATCATAGTCCTCAGGAGTACTGACGCATCCATATTCAACTTCAAACGGAACTTCGGTTTTGTTTGAGGTTGGATGTGGGTGTCCATGGGCTGTGGCGACCACTTAACATCAGGTGGCCTACATGCTCGTTTGTTACTTTATAAACATAAATAAAAAAACAGGACCCGGAATACTGCTCGACCGTCCGCAACATCGGCGATCGCTCAAACGGTCATCGTTAGATTGTAACAAAGGTCTGTTCAATACAAGTGTTTGCAAATCATCCGCAAGCAGAAACTAAATGCTAATACCGTGTTCAACACCCGCTGAGGGCAATCTACGGAAAGTTTGGGGTTGAATTAGAATGCGAACACTCGGTCATTAGAGTTAGACAATTAAGCGGCGGTTACACGCGCTCTAATACATTCATGAAGGCGTAATTACACGGTGCGCTAATGAGCGTCTTATATGCCTCCTTTAAGTTGGTCGAATTATTTTTGGTATGGAAATAGTAAATACTCTTACAGTCCTTTTGAGGGTAAACGGTCACTACAAGCTATGGATATATTTAATTAACGCTAATTAATTAACGCATGTACATTAGGATTCCCTGTGCTGTGGATATTATGGACACTTCTTGGACTTCTCGGAACGCGTAGCCCTCTGCGTGTCACTACGCTGCGCCTTGCGGGTCGTCTTTATCTTAATATCTTTAACTGGCCTAAGTTAGCACTGGAGCGCTTCTTTATGCTCTATTTCATTTCCTTTCTCTTTCTAGTATGGTGATGAGGTTGTATGAGGTGATTTAACGAATGAAGTCCTATAGAGTCGTATGGTCGATATTTATTGCACCAGTTTAGTTGTCAGTAACGGATCGAAGTCCTTGAGGTCTCGATTTGAACGCCACCTATTATTTCTGCATCATCAGTTTTACCACACCCTGCAAACCAAAACACACCAGTTTTACTCCACAAAATAAAAGAAAAAAAGGCTGGGCGCGTAGCATGGCGGCCGAATAACAAAGTCTTCCACTTTTATTCAATCCGCCTGCTTATCAATGTACGGCCATATAATTTGTCTCGTCTGATCTGCTAGTTAGGTATGTTATGTGCAAACCGCTTAGGACGACAGTGAGCAAGAGAGAGTGAGAGAGTACTTGGGACGAGACTACGCGCACGGCTCCGCTCGAGTGTATCTCCGTGTAAGGGTTTAGAAGATAGACGAATGCCGTTGCAGACTTTTGTTTAAACTTTTCAACAGGAACAATTGCTTATTTCGCCTTAGTTGACGAATGTCATCATAACGTACCATTCAAATAGTGAAATGTTTTTTAAACATGTGGAGTCGCGCCGGACAAT
Organism: Phareas burnsi; assembly: GCA_018249415.1. Lineage (NCBI taxonomy): Eukaryota > Metazoa > Arthropoda > Insecta > Lepidoptera > Hesperiidae > Phareas > Phareas burnsi. The sequence goes on along the minus strand of DWKL01000005.1, from coordinate 2,427 downwards.
TGGCTCCACAATCTCGTAATTCGTATAGATTGATATAATTTTCCCTTATGGCAAATACATTGATGGTGAGATAGAGCAGCGAGTGTCCGGCGTGCGACGGCTAGGCCCCGGTAAACACAGAACAATGGCGCGACCTGCTAATTGCATAATAGACATTAGCATTGAAGCGCAACATCTCTAGCTATGGATTCGCAACTTGACACCTAAGATTTAGATGCAAACAGCCCAGGATGTCTTTTCAATGTTGATAATAGACGTGCTACAAGTTTTGACGACTAAGTACGGTGGTTGGAGGGGAATATTGACTTCTGTCTGTATACTTCGAGTTCGAAATGTACACAATGCCAGTAAGAAAATCAGGGGAACTGCGGATTTATATTAACGGGCATAAGCACGGGCATGATGTCTAATGCAAGCGGGGGATGTGGTTATTTTTATGTAATAATGAAATGGGAAATGTGAAATCCAAACTACTTGATGTTAAGAGGTTACCGTCAGGTTGTTCGTCAATAGACAAACATATTTCAATGTTATTATATTACGTATTTAGTGTAAGTACTAAGTAAATAATCTTATAATGCTTGGTGCTTGAAATACAAGCTTGAAGCGCTAAACCCCGCAGCTCGTGTAGATCGTAACCGATGTACAAAGTTAGACTTCAGACACGATTGGGAGTTGGATGAAGACGGCTAGTGGCTCAGTTTCATGTGCGCTTCCGTACTTCGGAGGACACGTTAAACTGTCCGCCCTTGTTGTTGCCAGTAGATAAACGTTGTCGGAGGCTTTATGGAAAACATGCGACATAGTGAGTTGACCTCTACGTTCACCAAGATGCATTACAGTAATGGGAGAGTATACTCTAGGCCTTCCCCAGTCGTGGAGACAGATCGGTGCCCATCAGTGGCACATAAATAGCGTTGCAGCCAGCTCAAGCAGTCTGACGATGGGCTTCACGGCATTGTACTTCGATAGGATATGCTTCAATAAAGTTGATTGCAGATGTTAATAGATCGCGGTGGCCAATGAATCGCCAGCGCGCTAAGCGGTGCAAAATGCGGTTTTGCCATCTGTGGTTTTTGTACAATTGATAATTGGTCACGCTCCAGCTTTTTGTCAGTTATCCGATAGTATAAATTGATTCGAGTGTGGCTTGCGGCGTTTGACACGTTGCGCGTGAACGTGCGTTTAGTCTGTATGTAAGGCGATATTTAACTAAGAATAAAAAGAGTAGTTCTAAGATTGCTTGTGTAAGTATTAGATATTCTGACCAGGTCTCTCGTAAGGGAAAGCTTAAAGACTTCAGTACTGTACACACACTATTGCCGCTTATATTACATTAAAATAGTGAATAGAATCGGACATCATCATCATCATAATTAATCCACTAATGTTCCGCCACTAGGCACTGGTCTCAGGGTCTCATCCTGAGAGGAGACCCCGAAGGTTAGGTCATAGTCCGCCACGCTGGGAAAGTAATCCGTACTAATGGTAGATTTCACACACATTTGAGAATTTTCAGATGTGCCAGTTTCCTCACGATGTTTTCCTTCACCGTTAAAGCAAGTGAGCATTAATTTCTAATACGCCCATAATTTCGAAAAATTAGAGATGCGTGCGGGTTTCGTACTTCGGACCTTTTGCATGAGAGACTAGAAACTTAACACTCAGCTGTGACTGCTCATATCTCATGAATTCTTTAACTCAAATTACACGGATTTCTCAGTACTTTTATATTTGTCTTTCTTTTTTCTTAATTGTGTACTGCCGGCCCACTGCCGGCCTCATAATCCGAGGTGAAGCAATAATTACGTTTATCAGCTCAGTAATACATATCAGCTCAGATAGGGCCCAGTCCTGATGTCCTTGGGCTGTAGTGACGCTCAACACCAATCAGCATGCACGCTCTTTTGCCACACTTTCACTGTAAAAAAAACTGAACGGTTTGCCATAGCGTATTGTTTATATATTTTTTTTTAATTTACTACCCTTTTAGTAAATAAATACACGTAATGTTATGTACACCACATTGTATTGGAAGTAACTTAATTTCAGACGATATTAATAGTAGGTAATTATGAAATGCTAATAGAAATAATATTTAAAATCACTACATATTTAATATCACCACGTATAGTTACGTAACGCGTGACCCGAACGGAAAGGGGACGTGTAGTGAATACATGCGATATTAATTTTTTGTACATAATTAATTGATTATACACGTACTTTCCGTGCTATGGACACATACAAAGACGAGGACACGAACACACAAACCCAGAACAGAAATCGAAATTGATGACTTGGTGTCGGAAATCGAACCGATTTGAAGCCGAAGCGATTTGATACCGCACAGGCGGAACATCAGGCCCCGGGTATATGTCAGAATTTCAAAAAAGTCTCCTATATGTCGACACATAACTGGCATGT